>JBBMEG010000022.1:1132550-1146264 GCA_037832605.1 Cyclanthera cordifolia | reverse complement strand
GTTCGTACAAACTGTTTAACTAGTAGATCTTCTTTTTGTACCAGAATTTTCACATATTTTGAAGAAATGAGCAATATGTTACTTTGGATTCTCATTTTCATCAAATTGTTGAAACTTTGGTGATTCATACTCAATTGGCATTGTTAAATTATCGATTCACTTAAAATATGATTTTAAATACATAAGAGAAATTTGAGAAGACTAGTCATTCTGAGCTCCGATAGAGTTAGTTATCATGTCGTACAGTTGTTGGACAGATAGTGTAGTTGTCGAAGTTGAAAGTTGTAGATGATCTTCTTACACAACATTCTTCTGCTTGTTGAAACCATTTATGAAAGAAATTGGACTTTGATCCAACCATATTTTGATTCTCAATTTCTGCTTTTAAATAAGAAATTTGAAATCTTTTTCATCAAAGTTTTGATTTTCTTATTCAATTTTTTCATTCTTTCTTCCATAGTGTTTGTTTCAATCATCATGACAGACACTACGTTAAAATTAAGATTGAATAGAAGGTTACTTGCAACTAGAAAAAAAAAAAACAAAAAATCATTAGATGATGTCCCCAGCTAGTGTTATTACTTCACTTATAGTTTGTGAGCGACTTTTTTGTGGCATGGGTCTGTTCAAGCAACTATAAGTAAAATAACTTGTGCAAAAGTTGCTCATATTAGTGACCATTAAAGAATGTTTTTGGCAACATCATTTCACTTTTGCTTGGATATAAGAGAAAGAGATGAGAGGTATAGATGGTCCCATTTTGTGCCCCAATTTGTTCACACGAGATTTCCAACAAAATATAAGAGCAAGACACGTGTATGATTTGAACATTTGCCTGTGTTGCAGTGTCTAATGTTTATTCTCTGATTCTTTATTTTGGGATGTGGAATTTGATGATATTCATCTTAGGGCTCGCTAGATTGTTCTTAAGCGGAAGGTGATTGAATATTTAATTTGTAGATGAATAGACAATCGATTCTTATATATTTGGACATTTGAATGTTATGAACTCTCTTTGATTTGACCCTTTGGAGTCAGATTCTTTACAAATGATGGAGAGCTCTTATTTATAGAGTACATGAGTTTTTAGGCTTTAACTTCATGAGCTTAGGCCTAACTTAATTTGGGCCTAAAATCCAAACAAATCAACCTTCAATCCAATTAATTTTAAGATCATTATAAGTTTTGTAAGTAACCCAATATTTTAAATGGATTTATTTGATAATGATGCGACAATGTTTGATTGACAGAAATTTTCACGTCAACACATGTAGTCCCAAATCTATGTTGCTAAAACTATATTAGACAAGATATCGCTAAAACTATGTCGTGGTGGATAATCCTAAATCCATAAGTGAAACATTTCATAGTTTAGAATCATTATTGGTTTAAAAAAATAGAATCATTATTAAAATCAACTCACACCACTCAATTTAAACATACTCATAGAATCATTATTAAAATCAACAACTAGTTTACTTTTTTTACTTTTTTTCTTATATCTCTTCCCTTCTCTTCCCTTCACTTTCTTGCTGCCATATCAAAACATGCCTTTTAAAAAAAAAAATTGAGACAGAACTCTCACAAGATGACCACAAACTATATAAAAAGATAATAATACTCGAGGGGAGTTAAAATAAAATACAGCCTAAGATAGAACCAACTCTTTAGGTCAAAATCGAAAGAGTGGGTGGCACGATAGTTTTATCGTGGATGGTAATCTAGTCCAATACCATGGTCACATTTTCGATCTTGAAAATCGACAATTGACTCTTATTTATTCGAAAGTTGTGTTCTCTTTGTAGTATTTGTGGATCATCCTTCTCCAACCGAAAAAAAAAAGGGTGTGAGAAAAACTTCACCTTACTATTTAAGGAGGCAAACTCTCCTTGATTACGTGGAATAGTTTGGTGCCACAAAATATTATAGTTTCTTCGAAAAAACAATAAAACGTGGCACCAAACAGTGCCCTGAAACTTTTAAGAATGACTTGCCTCCTTGAATAGACAAGTTTTTATCCTATTTTAATTTAACATTTTCCAGAACAATTTCCGTAAAAAAAAATAAAATAAAAACATTTTCCAGAATAATTGAGCGAAGAAAAAGATCTCCGCAGACGGAGATCGGAAGACTGGCCAATTGCCGCCGCTACCCCTTCCAGTTCGAATCCCAAAAACCCTAACCGTGCCCTTTCCCATCTGCAAATTCACAGCGACGCCGGTCCAATCTCCCCGTCGCCGTCGCCGTCGCCGCCGCCGAGAATAGTGACGGAGTTCTAATTTAGGGTTCAAATATGGAGGGAGGTGTTCGAGAACCCGCTGTGGTACCCGAGAAAGTGATGGATTCAGTGAAGAGATCGTTGGACAATGTAGAACAAGTCCAAACTCACCTTACTTCCTTCCTGTCTATCGCCAAGCCCGATGTTCTTGCTCAAATGCAGCCTCTCCAACGGGCTCAGTCTATGCTTTTGCTTGCTAAAGCCACTACCACTCTCTTCGCTTGTAAAGTGTTTTGATTACTTCTTCCTGTAATTGATTTGTTTCTTTTTTGATTTGGATTATGAAGGTGACTTTTTTTGTTTGTTTGTTTTGGTGAATTTCAGTGAAGTTGAGGTGTAGCGGAGTTCATCCAGATGATCATCCTATCAAGTCAGAGCTTGTAATTATTCTCATACCTTGTATCTGGTGATTAAATCTGAAATTTTCTCGAATGGGTAGCAATGTTATTCTCCCATTGCTTTTGAATAGAATCGTTCTTTATTTACTTTTCCTTTTTGTATATAGGAGAGATTAAGTTTGTATGAGGAGAAAATAGAACGGTTCATAGGCTTGAGTAAAGGTATGTTTAAGCTTTGATTTTTAGTTTATATCTGCATTGTTTCTTTTTTTTTTTTTTTGAGTTCACAACAATTGGGGTGGAGGTTTCAAACTGACATCTTTATTATAGGTACATACTTATATTGGTTGAACTATTGATCTTGTTGCCTGTTGGTCATTGTTTCTTTGTTGTTATGTTACTACTACTTCCTTTCATGGTGCATTGATAATTTTGCATTTAATTTGTTCGTGAAGCACCATTGAAGCGCTCTACTACCTTGAATTATCAAGCTGCTAATCGCTTTATTGAACATTCTCTGCCTGATCTCACCCAAGGTTGGTTGATTTTGTTTGCATTTTTTGTTTTGGGGAGGAAAGGAAGAATTTGTGTGCCTGATGAAATATTTGAATTTTTTCAGATCAAAAGAAAAGCTTGAGGGATATTAGTAAGGGGAAGGAACCAAAAATGAAGGAATTAGAGAGGAACGTTCAAAAGAAAAGAAAGTATCAGCCTTCTGAAAAACAATCTGTTCAAATGGCTGCTAAGGAATTTCTTGAGAAAGCAGCACGCGAGCTTCTTGGTGATAGTAATGGAGGTTTGCAGGGACCACTATGTGGTGACGCTTCAGATGATGAACCGCAGGAAGATTGAATTCCAGATTTCTCTTGGGTACCTGTTTATCTCATTTATTGCTAATTTGGGTGTCCTTTTTTTAAAGAATGCAAACTTTTTCATTAGATTTTCTTATATAATTTATTTTTAGTTCTGTTTCTCATTCTCTGGTTGTTAGTTTGATAAGCTTAGTGAAAACGTATTGATTGTGAGTTTGAATCATAGAACTGTAGTCTGTTTCTGTTTCTAGACCTCCTTGATGTGTTTAAGATCTGGGATATTGGTAGGATTGGCCTTTAAGATGTAGGAGTTAAGAGTTAATTAGAATATTTTGTCATAAATAAGAGAGCACAGATGAGAGCAAGTTAAGAAATTCTATGGTGAAGTCATTTAAGGCTTGAGAGATTATTCTTAAGAGTGGGAGGTTCAAGTACCTTTGAAATACTTGGCTTATCACTTGTATTTATTTTATTTTGATATTATTAATAGAGTTGGATTTCTTTTATTTTGCTTTTCTTTCTCTTTTGACCCCTTCTTCTTCCTCCTGTAATTGGCTATAATGGCCTTCATTTGATCAATGAAATAATTTTGTTTCCTATAAAAAAAAATAGAGTTGGATCCTACCAGGTATGTTACGTTGTCATTGTAGTAACCTAAGGCATAACTCAGCTCAATTAATTAAGGCATATACTCTTATGAAGTGCTTGAAAGGTCATGTCCCCCTACTCTCCGTATTGAACTGAAAAACTTATGCATTGTTGAATCATGGATTGGCTTATGGCAAATTAGAGTCTTGAAAATTATGAAGTGTTTAGCGATTACAGGTTCAATATATATGGTGGTTGATCATCTACCTAAAAATTAATTTTCTACCAACAACCAAATCCAGTAGGGTCGGATGGTTTTTCCATAAGAATAATCAAGGTGCACGTGAACATTTGACCCTCACAGATATTTAAAAGAAGCTATCGCAGCAAAGCTGATAGTTTTTCTTGAATTGTGGTGTCACCAAACTGAATGTGCCAAGATTTTTGTTTACTCCATATATCTATCTTTACGTGCAGGCGCTCATGTTTTAACACCTCCTCGCCTTTACATCTTTCAGGATTGTGTAAACCAGAAACACCTGTGCCCCCATAACAACCCAACTTCTGAAGAACTGGTCTATTTTAAAGTTGAAGAGTTTTTGTTTCTTTTCCTTCTAGCTACTCCCTACAACATTAAGTCGTTTTTTTGCCTTTCTTTTATTTAGAAATCTTTTTATGTATATGCATTGGGAGTTTTCAGTCACATCATAAGTTACTATTAGGAACCTGGTTGGGATTTTGGCACACTACTGTTCATGGTTTTCCACCCCCAATATCTTTTTAACTTGTGTGATCATATGAAAGAGACGCATGATATTGATAAAAACCAATCTGTTTTTTTTAATGTAAAGTAGCCTGACTTTCTCTAGTGTTTTTGGGGTCTGTATATCAGTCATCATGTTGTTATGTGATTAGCATTTTGCCATCAGTTAATATCTGTATTTTGTTGTGATAAAACCATCTCCAATAATCTTATTGTGTGTGTTTTTTATGGGCTCTGAATTTCTTGTTTTTAATCAACTACCAAGCAACATTTGAGTTGCCACATAATAATGGTACAGCTGCAGACTTGGAGGAGGTGTTTGGATGGATAATTGTAAAGTGATTAGAAATAAAGAGTTGTTTTGAGTTGTTTTAAAAAAGAAACGGTAATAATAGCTTGTTTGTATGAGAATTTAAAAAAGTGATTATAAAAACTCGTTTTTAGTAGTTCTATAAAAAACCTAAACAAATAGCTTCGGAGAGAAGCCAAGCCACTACTATTGTAGCAGGTACTCTGTTCAAGATAGGGTTTCTTTGCTAAAGAAGTAGAGCTTCAATGTTATGACTTAGTAATTAACAGGTTACAAGTTCAAATTCATTCTAAAGTAGAGTATCAAACTCAATGATGTTAAGCTCTCGATAGGAAGGAACGTATTCTCTCCTTTTTTTTTTATGCCCTTCGCATCTTAATTTGGAAGTCTTGTCTTGTGCTTTGTCTTGAATATGCATAACTTGAGGCATGCTCTGGATGCACTTCTTGCAAAGTCCTTATGACTGTTGAGTTTGCATTTGAAGTCTTTCTGGACTAATTATGAAAAAAAAAATGCATATTTTGTTTCTTTAATAGGAAAACATTTACAATTAAAAAAAAATGCTAACCCTTGTAAGTTTTATTTTTAGTATTTTTACTTTACTTCTACTATATTATTGAATTGTATGTGCGTGACATAAATGTAATCTCTACTATATTATTGCACAAGATTAAGATTAGGATTGTAGGTACGTGACACAATATAACCTCTACTATATTATTGAATATGATTAGGATTGTATGTGTGTGACCTAATGATTCTTCTACTATATTATTGAATAAGATTACAATTGTATATATGTGTGATACAATGTAACCTCTACTGTATTTTTTTTATATCAGTTTTCTCTACTAATTTTTTTTCTCTGATTAACTCTAATAGTTAAACAAGTACAAGTACTTTCTACAATATAATGAATTTGAAATCTAATTCAAGATTTGTGAAATTCAAAAGAAGCACTAAGATGTGGTAAAGGTTCTACGTTTAAAAAGTGAAGTCCTTCCCGTATTTGTAAGATAGGCAGTATATTACTTTTAAAATTACCCCCAATTAGAAAACAACATGACAATCATGCATATCAAATGAATGATTGTGCCAAAATCAACATAATTTCCAATTGTGTATGATCTGATAATTACAAGAGATTGAAGAATAATCTTGAATGGAAAAAATTGTTGCTTGCAATTCCATGGTCCAGTACCAGTAAAATCTAGTTTTTATAAAAAAAAAATTTTTTTTTTTTTTTTGAAGGTAAGGAAGGTTTTTTTTCTAAAACGTGGCTAGCCATATGCACAACACCTATCCAACCAAATTTGACATGCAACAAATACGTGTTGAAATTCCACATATCAATAAATATCCTTCGCACAACACATAAACAGTTAAAAAATCCGTTTAAACAAGCAAAACTCTTTAATTGCAGCTAAAAATTTGAAAGAGAGAAAAAAAAAGAAGGGAAAAATGGGAAGCGAGGAGGAATGGAGAAGAAATGCAGACACACACAAAATGAAGCCAGAGGATGTTAAAGCAGCAGGAGTTGAAGCTTCCAAGAGGCCTCCAGGCCACAACCCAGGCACCATCCTACACCAGCGCCGGACCCTACCCTACAGCATTCCAACCATGACCATTGCCGGCATCGTCATCGTCGCTGCCATTGGATATTTCACCTTATATTCCTTCAAGAAACCCGAAGCCTCCGCGAAAGATGTCGCCAAGGTTGCAGCGAATGTCGCTGAACCCGAAGATACCAAGCCCAGGAAGTAGGATCCATTGCTGGCTGGAACCTTTGTTATTGAAGCCTCCCTGTCTTCTTTTTTTTTTTTTTTACTTCATGTGCTGGTTCAGATTATTTATCTGTTTTCTTTAATTACAAGCTTAATACAAACCAGAAGGAAGTATAAATTTGGGTTCTAGAATTTTACAACTGAAACTTCGAAATTTTCAATTCTTCCCATTCTTGCGACTCAGTTTAAACCTAAACCATATTTCTAAGTTGGATTGAGAAACTTGAGTTGGACTTATCCTCTTCTCTTCTCTTTTTGGCTTTTTCTTTTATTTATTTTTTTTAAATTAAGGGGTAAATAACTCCCTATCAAACTTTACATTAAATTTTCCCTACATTAAATCCTGCACATCAAACTTATAATTTAAACACTAAAGTAATACACAATTACTATTCACATTAAATAAGAGAGAGAGGCAACCAAACATTGGTTGGTGGAAAAGAACAATCACATTATGAAGTAATCAATAATTCAATATTTACGAACGATATGGTCTGTTTACCAATCTAATTTTCAGAAACTAAATTTTAATTATGACGATAGATTAAAATCTAGTTTAGAATGGTTCTCTAAAATAAACCACAAGGACTGAATCCAATTAATAATTTATGCTACAAAATACATACAAGCAAAAGCAGTAGAGAGGTGTTTTTCATACCAAAAAGTCAGTTATTCATTCTATAGAATCTGAAAAGAAACAAAACAAAAATAGAAAAAAGAATCTACATGTGTATTCTTTCAAAAGATTTTGAGAATCCTTTGTCAATATGAAGTAAATAATCTTGGCTATGGCAACAGAATAGTCTATCATTCAAAATTGAGTACAACAAGCTACATTTTAAAGCATAATCATCATGATCATAGTAATACTTCAATTTCAAAATCTTACAATGAATATAATTCAAGTGGGGAGCAAAATGCACCTGCTTCTTCTTGTTCATCAATCAATTTTCACTGATGAGTAGATGAGCCTTGTGAACCAAAAGCATGCATAGAATCCAATGGTACCTGTGAGCACAAAGAATGCATATGAAACAATTAGCATATATCCGAAGTACAATGCCCCAGATACCAGCTTCGTGATTTCGAGCTTCGTGAAGAAGTAGAATGTCGAATACAGGAACAGGTAGACGGCCGACGAGCCCGAGGTTAGATACGATCTCCACCACCAAAGGTAATCTTCGCTGCACAACTGGAAGTAGCAGAGCACGATGGTGATCTCGGCGCAAGTGATGAGGAGGATGATGAAGACCAAGAACAAGAAACCAAAAATGTAGTAGAATTGGTTCAGCCAAATTGAGGTAAGGATAAAGAAGAGTTCAATGAAAACAGCCCCAAAAGGGAGGATTCCTCCAATAAGAACTGAGAAAGCTGGGTGCATATACCAAGCTTGCTCTGGGATTTGCCTTGGGATTTTATTTGTCTTTACTGGATCTTCAATTGCTGGCTTCTTGAACCCAATGTAGCTGCCCACAAAGACAAGGGGCACTGAGATTCCAAACCATAGAAACACTAGGGCAAACATTGTTCCGAAGGGCACAGCTCCTGATGATTTTTGTCCCCAAATAAGGACATTCAAAACGAAGAACAGGGCAAATATGGTGGCAGGGAACATGATAGCAGTGTTTAGAGCAATCTTCTTCCATTCCGTGCCTTTGAACATTTTGTACAGACGGGTCGAGGCAAACCCGGCAAAAAGACCCATGAAAACCCAGAGCAAGAGCATGGCAGTCATGAGTCCACCTCTGTTTGAAGGGGAGAGGAATCCGAGGATGGCGAACATCATTGTTACAACAACCATTCCCAAGAACTGAACTCCTGTTCCAACGTACACACAGAGTAGATCTGAATTCATTGGAGGTCTGAACACATCTCCATGTACAAGCTTCCATCCTGTCTCTTCCTGAGCTTCTTCTAGAGTTTCGAGTTCATTGTACTTTGAAATATCGCGGTATAAGGTACGGAGCATGATCATGGCAACCATACCAGAGAGGAAAAGAACAATCATCAATGAGTTGACGATTGAGAACCAATGGATTTGGTCGTCGCTCATCAAAAGATACGCATCCCATCTAGAAGCCCACTTCACTTCACTCTCCTGAGGATACAAAAGTTGGCTCATAAATAAAGGCATGAGATTTCATGGCCAAGAAAATTTACCGTTACTACAACTTTATAATCTAAAGATGAGCTAGCAAAGGACACTGAAGTAAGAAAATAAAAATTTAGTTCAATAGATGGTCTCCTAACATTGTCCCTAGCGATAGAAAGCTGTTGATAAAGTATAGGGTAAGTTATAAATTAACAAATTCTTTCAAATTTTAAATTTAATCGATAATGAGAGAGTTAGAATTTATTTTAAAAATTAAAATTTAGTTCTTATGATTTGAAATGTTGATAAAAATAGTTTAAACTATTGATAATCATGGGCAAACCAAATATGCGTAGATAATTTATCCGGTGTAATTTTTTGTTCAATTAGTCACTTAATTTATCCTTGTGTAAAAGATGTAATTTTTGTTCAACTAGCCACCTTAATTCTTGTCGTCATTTTTATAGATGAAATATTAATTTATTCAACAGTCGTAACAAACGATAAAACTATTTTATGTTTCATCAATAACTATATTTTAGTTTTTAAAATTATTGGACTAAATTCTAACTCATACTAGGAGTCGGGATGAAATTCTAACCTTCTATTATGACCAAATTTAAGTTTAAAGCGCTAGTATTGCACCTGAAATTCAACATCATAAGTAAATATGATTTCTTTTCCCTCATCAACCTCCTGCGGGGAGTTGGAATTAACAACTGTGTGTTTTGCATGCGGATCGCAGGTTGTAAGACGAGTATTCTTATCGTTCCAGTTGCCTTCATATTCATGCTTGACGCTGAACGCAACATAAAACCGTAAGCAAGTTGCATAGCCAATTAATGATTAAACCTGGAAAATCAAAATCTTGATCGAATAGAATTGAGTGGGGGGTGATTACCTGAATGGTTTGACCTCAAATCCTACGATTCTCGCAGCATCAGTTTGCAAGTCTTTATGATACCTGACTGTAAATGCTAAATGATTGTGGATAAAGTATTTCTCATCTTTGCTCTGTACAACATCAAAAGATAAATAAATAACCTTCAATTGTACGTAAATAGAGACATTAATTTGCTGATGGAAAATAAAGAACTTGCCGCAGTATATTGGCCTTTAAGCCCAACATGATAACCCATCTGGTAAACAACAGGTGACTCCTGGTCCTGCCTTTGAATGGGAAAAACCAGGGGAAGGTTATCCAGAATCCTGTAACATAATTGTAAGATTTAAGATGTGAAATCCCAAGGAGATGTCAATAAGCAACAGAAAACAATAATATGCTTGTTTTCTAAGAAAAATGCCGTACATGTTGACCCGATACTCATCATTGATCTTCTCTTTGAACTCCTTTGCTTGTTTAGCATCAAGTTTAATCCGACCAACAATATTACACATTTGTGGTTCCCGCATTTTGAACTGCAAAAGGTTCCAATGGAGTCAAGAACTAAATTGCGTTCAAACAAAAAGGAAGTTTCATATGGTAAAGTAGATCTTAACTCACCACATAGGGGGAATTTTCAATTCTGTCACCTCGAAGAACTTCACCCAGATTCTCTGCGCTATCCAATATCTTTTCTGGACGAGAAAATGGGAGTGAGTAATACGAGTAAGGAAGCTGAGTCTTTGTTGACGTCAATTTGTTCACTTTCACTTTTAATTCATCCCCCTGCATCCAAACGTGAAAAGTACCACAATAATCACTAAGATCATAAACGCACTGGGAGCATTATGCAGGAGATAATGTGCCACACCCACCCACACACAAGATTCTATTTTTCACTGAAAGATCGAACAACATTCAACATATTTTGAGACGTTTTATAACTCATGTAAGCAAAAGCAAAATCCAGTTTACTATGTAGTACAATATACGACAGCCAACAAGAGCATGGTTCCAACACCTCCAGTGGCGTGATATATAACTTGTATATTCGATAGTATGAGATTTAATTTTAAACCAGTGATTAATGAGAGGAGTAGACTTATCTTACAAATATTTTCAATATGTGATCCTCAACCTTCCTTCTCAAGATGTTGGCTTCTTTGAGTTAAGCATTTTTAGACAATTTTATTTTTAATGAATTGAATGCATGTTTGGTTCTAATAACGTATTAATGGACAATGAGAAAAATAGTACACTTACTTATAAATGTTAAACATCTTCTCACTTTTCAATATAGAATCTCAATCATTGTAATAAAGAGATTACGGGTTCAAATCACTCACTTCCAAATGTTAGTGAATAAAAAAAACATTACATACAACATATTTTAACCATTCAAAACATATTTAGAATCGAAAGTCCCAGCCAACTGATTTACACAAACACCACGCGCAAAAAAAAAAACTACAAAGAGATGATAGGTCAATCGAATGCTACGCATTCTCTACAATTCATAGCACTCTTCAAAAAAAAAATTAAATCTATGAGTCATCTAATGCGCAACACAAGTTTTCAATATTACATAACATTAACACCTAAATTCGATCTAATGCACCAAAAACTTCCAATCGACGTAATCCAAACAAACAATCCTCGCTCACGATTAACTCGATCTACCACGATTCAAAACCACAGAGAACAAAAAAAAACAACAACAAACAAGATTCCCAGATCTAGATTCCCCCACACATCCCATTTCACACAAACAACAACGCTATTCCATCAGCTCTACACATCAAACGCAGATCCAACAATGCAACAGGGATCAAGCAAAAATTACACCCTCAAACCCCAAAAAATCCAAAAAACACAAAGAATCAACAGAAACGAGCCGAAAACAAGCGTATTCGTAACCTTCTGGAAATCCTCGGGAGCAACACCGGGAAGGTAGAAACAGTTGACAGCATGAATGAAAAGCAGGAGAACAGCAGCGATGAAGAAGGTCCGAATCAATGGAGATCTCGTAGTCGCCATTAGCGACGGAGAAAATAAATGGGAGAGAATGGAGAATGGAAGTGCGCAATAGATCCGAGAGGGAAGGATTAATTTTTCTTCCGCTTGTTTGTTGTTTGTGTCTGTGCATAAGGGGAAAATGAAAAAAGGGAAGAAAAAATGAGTGCAAAATCGATTAGATACTGCCAGTACACCTGATAATTACCCTCCCTCCCTTTTTGTGATCGTTACGGTGATGTTTTACCTGCACGTTCCTGATTTTTCCACGTCATTGTTCTGAATCAATCTGGTCCGCAGATTATTTATAAAAAAAAAAGTAAGGATATTTGGATTTAATTTTTAAGGATATGTAATATTAGTATTTAGAATGAGGTTTTATTTTGACTATTTAAAAGTAATGATTATAATAAAATTTAAAAAAAAAATAATTTTGAAGTAAATTTTAAGAGTATTTATAACTAGTATTTAGAATACAAATTTTTTTTGATCTGTAATGATTGCAATCAAATGCTTGTTTGGATTTGATTTTTAAGAATATTTAGAATTAGTATTTATAATGATAATTGATTTCTAATATTTAAAAGTAATGATTAGTGATGATTACAATCAAAAACTTGTTTGGATGTAGTTTTTAAGAATATTTAGAATTAGTATTTAGAATGATGTTTATTTTGCGTATTTAAAGTAATGATTGCAATCAAAAACTCGTTTGAATATAATTTTTTTATAAGTATTTAGTAAATATTAATTTATAAATTCTCTCTAAATACTTAATCCAAACATCCCCCTCTATTTGTGAGAAAGTGAATGAGAATGATAGTACGAGGAATACAATTTAGGGGAAGAATGAGAAAATTAATGATTATAGAGAGAATGATTCATTGTGTTTGTGGTTAAGAAAATAATTAGGAGTAAGATGTTTAATTGTATTTAGGGGAAGAGAATGATAATGAGAAAATGAAATAATAGGTATGATGTGAGTGAAAAATAGTTATGGGAAGAATAAAAAATTATTATGGTAAGAATATAAATTAGTTAAGAAAATAATAAAAATGTGATCTTAGAGAAACATAACTAAGATGATAATGCAAAATCATTTCCTTCTCATTCTCTCATTTATTAATATTTGTCCAAACATTTTTTAAGAAATTTATTATTATTGTTATTATTTTTTAAAAAATTTATCTTTTAAATACTCAAATTGATTTACTAAATGGATCAGTGACGCAGTGGTTTCATTGTTTGGTGTTATTCTAGTTCAACACTAACGTTGAAAACCAGTCAATAAACCCCACGTCGAGCGAGTAGTTAACTCGACCTGAGCGTAACTCGTGAAGACGAAACAATAACTAGCTAGACGTAACTAAACATATATATTAAAGTTCCTTATAAAGTATTTATTTGAGAATTAATGTTTTGAAGAGAACATGTTGCAAAAACTTTGCTTGAGAATCGGTGGATAGAAAAGAATATGTTCGATTTAAATTAATTCTTTTAATTATAATTGTGGAGATCTCATTATACTACGTTAAAAAAAAAAAAAAAAAAAAGCGGACAGTCATCTAAATATTTATAAGATTAAGTGAATTACTATTTTTATTATCAATTAATTTTGAAATAAATGTATCGGCTGGTAGAAACCGTAATTGGTAGGAGGATAAATCGCTATTTTTTTTTATATAAATTTCAACTATCATCGGGGAGAGGAAGATGAAGAAGAAAATAAAAGGATCGCCCATTTTTAATTACCTCGTTGACTTTAATTGGTTTTATCTATTCTTTACGCTCACGCTATTGGTGAATATGAGTTGACTATATCTCAAAAAAAAAAAAAAAATAATATATATATA
>JBBMEG010000022.1:1096101-1132450 GCA_037832605.1 Cyclanthera cordifolia | reverse complement strand
TATATATATATATATATATATATATATATATATATATATATATAAACACCCCTACCAAAAGGTAGACTTAACAGCTAACCAAACGGCCGACTAATGAACACCCCTACCAAAAGGTAGACTCCATTGCTATTGAGTGTGTTTCTTTATTCCATCATGTGCATTTGTTCAGATAATCCACCTGTTTACTTCACTTGCAAACTTAATGTAAAATATGCAAGCAAAAGCTGTATAGAGATGAATTTTCATACCAAAAAGAAAAGAAAGGTTAAGATGATAAAATTTATTCATTCTATAGAAAAAACTGTAAAAGAAAAGATAACCAAAGAATAAAAATAAAAAGAGCCCTGAGAAGTCTGGCTATGGCAACAGAATTGTCATCATTCAAAATTGAGTACAACAGGCTACACATCTGAAAAGAGCATCACCATAGTAATACGACAAATTTCAAAATCTTACAAGAATATAATTTTGGCATCTGCAAAAGTAAATGGAGCAAAATGAACGGGTTGGCTTTACACGTTCATTAATCAATTTTCACTGATGAGTAGATGAGTCTTGTGAACCAAAAGCATGCGTAGAAGCCAATGGTACCCGTGAGCACGAAGAACGCATATGAGACAATCAGCATATATCCAAAATACAACACCCCAGATACCAGCTTTGTGATTTCGAGCTTCGTGAAGAAGTAGAAAGTCGAATACAGGAAGAGGTAGAGGGCGGATGAGCCTGAGGTTAGATAAGATCTCCACCACCACAGGTAATCTTCGCTGCACAACTGGAAGTAGCAGAGCACGATCGTGATTTCAGCGCAGGTGATGAGGAGGATAACGAAGACGAGAAAGAGGAAACCAAAAATGTAGTAGAACTGGTTCAGCCAAATTGAGGTAAGGATGAAGAAGAGTTCGATGAAAACAGCACCGAAGGGAAGGATTCCTCCAATCAGAACCGAGAAGGCTGGGTGCATGTACCAAGCTTGCTCCGGGATCTGCCTGGGAATTTTGTTTGTCTTCACTGGATCTTCAATAGCTGGCTTCTTGAATCCAACATAACTGCCCACAAAGACAAGGGGGACCGAGATTCCAAACCATAAAAAGACTAGAGCAAACATGGTTCCAAAGGGCACAGCTCCAGATGATTTCTGTCCCCAAATCAGGGCATTCAAAACAAAGAACAAAGCAAATATGGTGGCAGGGAACACGACGGCGGTGTTCAGGGCAATCTTCTTCCACTCTGTACCCTTGAACATTTTGTACAGGCGGGACGAAGCAAAACCAGCAAAGAGACCCATGAAAACCCAGAGCAAGAGCATTGCTGTCATAAGTCCACCTCTGTTTGAAGGGGAGAGGAATCCAAGGATAGCAAACATCATTGTCACAACAATCATTCCCAAGAACTGAACTCCCGTTCCAACATACACGCAGAGTAAATCGGAGTTCTTAGGAGGCCTAAAAACATCCCCATGGACAAGCTTCCACCCTGTCTCTTCCTGAGCTTCTTCCAGGGTTTCAAGTTCGTTGTACTTCGAAATGTCACGGTATAGTGTACGGAGCATAATCATTGCAACCATACCAGAGAGGAAAAGAACAATCATCAATGAATTGACGATTGAGAACCAATGGATTTGATCGTCGCTCATCAAAAGATACGCATCCCATCTAGAAGCCCATTTCACTTCACTCTCCTGAGAAGACAAAAAGTGGCCCATTGGGAGTTCATGGCCAAGTAAAGTAGGCTAATACATACACTCAGAAATTCTATAATAAGCGAGCAAAGAACGAAAAAAGTGAGAATAAAAATCTATTCAATAGTTGGTCCCTATAAAATGAATTGGGTGTGCATGTACTTCGCGATAAAAAGCTGTTAATGAAGGTTAAAGCACTATTAGATCTAAGAGCCGCACCTGAAATTCAACATCATAAGTAAAAATGATTTCTTTTCCCTCCTCAACCTCCTGGGGAGAGTTGGAATTAACAACGGTGTGTTTTGCATGCGGGTCACAGGTCGTAAGACGAGTGTTCTTATCATTCCAGTTCCCTTCATATTCATGCTTGACGCTGAACGCAACATAATAGATAATACCATAAGCAAGTTGCATTACCAATTAATTATTAAACCTGAAAAACAAAAGCTTAATTGAAGAGAATGAGCGGGATGATAACCTGAATGGTTTGACCTCAAATCCCACTATTCTTGCAGCATCAGTTTGTAGATCTTTATGATACCTCACTGTAAATGCTAAATGATTGTGGATGAAGTACTTCTCATCTTTGCTCTGTACAAAATTAGAAAATAAGTAACCTTCAAACTTTTGTGCAAAATAGACATGAATTTGCTGTTGGAAAATAAATAACTTGCCGCAGTATATTGGCCTTTAAGCCCGACGTGATAACCCATCTGGTAAACAACAGGTGACTCCTGGTCCTGCCTTTGAATGGGAAAAACCAGGGGAAGGTTATCCAGAATCCTGTTGCGTAAATGGCAGATTCAAGATGTGAAACCCCAAAGCAATATCAATAAACAACAGCAAATAATAATAAAAAAAATTCTTTCCCTAATCAAATGTCATACATGTTGACCCGATACTCATCATTGATCTTCTCTTTGAACTCCTTAGCTTCTTTAGCATCAAGTTTAATCCGGCCAACAATACTGCACATCTGAGGTTCCCGCATTTTAAACTGCAAAAAGCTCAAATGGGGTCAGGTACTTAAATGTGCAAAACAGAAAGGAAGTTTGCTACGTTCATTAAACCATAACTCACCACATAGGGAGAATTTTCAATTCTGTCACCTCGAAGAACTTCACCCAAATTCTCTGCACTGTCCAATATCTTTTCTGGACGAGAAAATGGGAGTGAATAATACGAGTAAGGAAGCTGAGTCTTTGTTGACGTCAATTTGTTTACTTTCACTTTTAATTCATCTCCCTGCATTCAAACATGAAAATAACCACAATAATCTCTTAGATTTTTTTTTTTTTTTTTTTTTTTTGATAAATGGGAACCAGAGCGCCGCCCCACTACACCCATGGCATAATAATCTCTTAAATCTGAAATGCACTGGGCGTATTATGCTGGAGGAATTATACCAGACACAAACACACGATACTATATAGTCTATTCTAACTGAGGATAGACCAACATTCCAACATGTTTTGAAATATTTTATAGCTCAAGCAATAGCAAAATCGTGTCTTTATATTTTATAGCTCAACTTATATATAATATACAGAATGAGAGTGAAAACTGTGTCTTCGTCCATTCAAAACACATCTAGAATCATTAGTCCCAGCTGACTTCCACCAACCCCTCAACATTCCTCACACCATACTTGATAAAAACAAAGAGATAACTCTCAACTCGGAATGCTGCGAATTCCCTATGTTTAATATCATTTAAAAAAAAAAAGTCGAATCTAGAAGTAAACATCCTCTAATGCGTAACATAACTATCTACATTGCACAACACCTACAATTAAATACGATGCACCAAAAACTTACAGTCCCCCACACAACGTAATCCAAGCAAACCATCTTCACTCAAGAATAGCATGATCTACAACGATTCAACAACCAAAAAGAACACAAAAAACGAACAAAGATTTCCAGATCTAACTCATCCCATTCCACACACAAACAACCAACGTAATTCCAGAAGCTCTAAACATCAAGCGCAGATCCGACGATACAACACGGATCGAGCATGAATTACACCTTCAAATTCTAAGAAATCCACAACGATGCAAACAATCAGCAGAAACAAGCGGATAGAGTAAAACTAACCTTCTCGAAGTCCTCGGGGGCAACACCGGGGAGGTAGAAACAGTTGACTCCATGAATCAAAAGTAACAGAACAGCAGCGATGGAGAAGTTTCGAATCGATGGAGATCTCGGATTCGCCATAGCGAAGGAAAGAAGAAATGGCTACAGATCCGAGGGGAAGATTTAATTTCTTTCGCCTGTTGTTTATGTTATGTACACAACGGAATGGGAAGGAAGAAAAATGAGTGCAGCAACGATAAGATAGTAGCGGTACACCTGATTATTATCTCCCATCCTTTCGTGAATATTACGGTGACGTTTTACCATAACGTTTCCGATCTTGCCACGTCATTGTGTTGAATCAATCTGGTCCGTTCGTTGTTATAAATGCTTTGTTTTTTGTTGAGGAACTTGCCTAATTTTATTCTGATTTAATGAATATTTATTGCAGCTAATAATCTATCAAAAAATACCATTAAAAACATGGAATTTTTCATATATGATTTAAAATAATAATAAAAAAAACTAATAAATTGCATGACAATAAACACAATTGCATTCAAATATGGTAAAGTTTTTACTTACCGGTCTATTTACGAGTGTTTGTTTGTAAAATTGTGAAGTATTTATTTTGAGTGTTTATAAATAAGAAATTATTTTAAGCGATTATAAAGAAGAAATTATAATAATAACTCGTTTGTATAAGTTTTATAAAATCTTCATAAACACTCAAAACAGACATCCTCTTAGTTTTATGCATGTGTTTTCCAATTTTCCTTCACTTTTTGGGATAAGTTATCTTTAATTTTTTGAAAAATTGTTATTGATAGACAAACCATTTTAGTTTATAGACCATAGTTTTTAGATAAATTATATTAAAATTGTCTTTCGTGTTGCTTTTAATAAGTTGAACCGATTATTTCCCATCACTCGGATTGATCAAAAATTATTAATTTAAATGAGAAGCAGCAAAAAAATCTAGAAATTTTGTTGTATTCATCGATTTTATGATCAAATATGTGAAGCTGATGTTGAATTGAAATAATATCAAATAATAAAACCAAGTGAATTGAATAAAATCGATTATTCAATCTCTTTTATTTATTATACATGACTCTTTCCTAAAATCGTTTTTTTTTTAACTTCCGCGAAAAAATCCAAAAATTTAACTTAAATGGGGAATAGTAATGTTTGATTTTCTACATTTATTTCCAGTGAATTACAAAAAAAAAAAAAAAAAAAAAAAAAAAACTCAGCCGGTGTATGTTATTTTTATCCACCGACACATTAATTTCTACCCTTAATTGTCGGAAAATAAATAGTTATTCTTTGAACTAAAATCTTCCCCTTTTTTTTAAAATCATGGGGTTTGAATCGCCATGGATTGCTCGATTGTGAACGACGCGAAGATGGAGATGAAAGAGAAGATGCTGGTTTAGTTGACTTTAGTAGCTTACGTGTTATGTACTCTACACGCTCGCCAATGCCGTCTCGATCCTCCCTCATCATTTCATGTTCACCCTACCTTTCCTGATTTCGGTTCGGTTTTCGTTTATTTTGTCTCAAATCGATAATTAAACCTATTTTTCGGTTTTTTTAAAATTGGATCCCAATTGACATTAAATATCCAAAGCCCTTATTTTTCACTAATGTTTGGGCTACTAATGAGAAGGGGAATGATTTCGAATGTTTAGGTCGCCGATAATCATTCATCACATAATCATGTTTTTCCATTTATCTATTTGATAACATTTTTTTTTTCTTTTCATAACTATTTTTCACTCAAATCATATTCATTATTTCATTTTTCTTAATATCATTCTTTTCACCCAAACACATTTTATCATTCTCTTCATAATCATTCCCTTTACCACATACACCATTAATCATTCTACTCATAATCATTCTCATTCATATTCTCATTTTCTCCCTAATTTTCATTCTTACCATGATCATTCTCATTCACTTTGCCCCATATACACCCTAAGTCACTTGTCAAAAATAATCATTAATTTTTATTTACTGATTTCTAACCGTATCCAAACACATCATAAAGTACGGTTTTCTAACCATCTCTCTAAATCAGTTTAGTATATTTTACATTATCTACTCAAAGGGCATTTTGGCAAATTTACCCTCATGAGCTTATGAGTAAATATAAAGAGTTTGCAGGTATTTTGTTATGTAAGAGACTAATAGACCAGTTTATAATATTAGAGGAAAAATGTCGCATAGACTAAGGGAGTGTTTGGATAAATAATCGTTGAGTGATTAGAAATGAGTGGTTATGTTAAGTAGTTTTAAAGAATAAACTATAATAATAACACATTTTGCATAAAAGTGTTTAAAGAGTGAATATAAAAACTCGTTTTTAATAGGTTCATAAAGAGCTAAACAAACAACTAGGTTTCCATTACATTTTCATCTTACACTTTCCATACAATGAAAGATGGAGAAAAGACTTATGAAAATAAATAATGAAACAACTAGGTTCACCCTCGTTGATGTCGTAGTCAGTTGTCACTCCACTTGTCTCCTACACACTTTCGTCGCACAACCACCACGAGCTCATGCCGTCACAACCCCTAACGCAACAGACAATTGCGCCTCTTCAACGACCGTGCGATTGCTACCTAGTGTGTCGTGCCCTTGCTTATGAATAATTATATTACAATCAAAGATAAATAATGAATCCATTTTTAGTCCATTTTTTAGATTTATAGAGGACAATTACATATTTCCTAAATAAAAAAATGATCAACTTTATGTTTTTTTTTTTTTTTTTTTTTTAATTTGTAATAATTTGTCTTTGTTTGTTCTTCAATTTACTTTTATACATATTTATTTTAATAATTAAATTCACATTGAAAATTAAAATAATCATTTTATAATATAATAATATTTAAAATTAGTATAATGGCCAGTTTATTCAACGTTACATTACAAAACTAAAGCATTTGTTATATCAATGATTAATTAAACATTATTGAAATTTAAAGGTAAATTTTTCGATTTTAAAACACACAAAATAGCAATTAGACCCCAAAACTATTGACTATAAATAAATTAAAAATATAAATTATTTTTCATTGATTCTTATTAAAATTTATAAATAAAAAATAAAAAACATTTTTATTAATTTTATTTGATGATGATATAGATATACATTTATTTATTTAATAGCTCAAAAGCAACTAAAAAAATGTTTTTTTTATAGTATGATTTTCTTTTTTTACATACAATAAAATTTATTTTGTTATGTTTCTTGTTATAGTAAGTAAGTTAAATAACTATATGCAATTATATTTATTATTATTATTTTAATTTCAAAAATAATATGTACATAGGAAAATAAATAAATTATTAATCTATAAATTTTGTGTATAATTTATATCAATTATGAATAATGTTATCTATCGTATTTCAATAAAAGAAAAAAAATTACATTTTAGTAATTAAAATAAAATCGTTAAATATAAAATATAACGTTCATTAAATTAATTTTAAATAATATTATAATGATAAATTGAATATTTTATTTCGACCATTTTAAAATTACTTCGTTGATTTTATTCTTTTTGTTTCAAAGATCAAGTCCTCCGAGAACAAGGGAAGATGAAAGCGCAGACTGCAACTGTAACCACCATTTTCAGTGCTCTCTTCTTCTTCCTCATCCAATTCCCGCCAGTTCTCTCCTTCACTGATCCACAATGCAAGGCGTGGCTTGTACAATCAATTCCCACCGATATGCCTCAGCTTCAGCGGATTCAAGGCGTTCTCTCTACTCGTAATTCTCACCAGTTTCATCTCTATATCATTTGATTCTTTTGGTTGATTTCTTTCTCAGATCATCTCGGTTTTAGATACATAGAAATTTTGTTATAGTTTTTAGGTTTGTTGGATTTTCAGGGGATGTATTTGTTTGGTTAGCTGGGAACTCGACGAAGCGTTTGGATATCATTGCTCAATATTGGGAATTACTAGCTAGTCCTGAAGATTCTCGCTCGGGGGATTATGGTTATTCGAATGAGGATTTGAAGAAATTTGGCGCTTATCAAGGTTATGATGTTTATTCAGCTATAGAGAAAGCTGCTGATCGCAGTGTCAATGTCAGGTATATTGAATTTTGGTTTGGTGTTGCCTTGGCAACATTATAGGTTTAGAAATGGAAATGACTAAAATCCTAAGTGTAAACTACTTTGGCATTGACCTCGAAACTTAAGGTACCATCATTGTTGGTCTGGAAAAATTTGGGGGAAAGTAAGAGATTCACCTACCAAGAAATCATCTTACTACGAGTCCTTTGACAACCAAATGTTGTAAAATTAAACGATTGTTTCGTGAGAACAACCAAAGTATGCGTAAACTACCATGAGCTACTCCGAATATTCACGGATTTAAAAAAAATATAGCATGCATATTTCACTTCTTGAAGGTGATAATAACAAAATGTAAGTTATAAGACTTTTTATTGCTTAACTACTAGATGTTGACGAACAAATTCGACCGTTTTCTTCGTTCAACAATTCCAGGATAACTATTGATCTTCGAGATGATAATTAGTGCCTCATCATGGAGTTATGTTTGGACGGGATTTAACCCCTTTAAGTATATATTTTGCAGTTATTTATGATGTCTTTTAATTTCAGAAATGTTCATTATGTAGGCTCATTTCTCATTCAGGGGTATATCCTCACTATGGAGAAGAAGCAGCTAACTTAGCTTCTGGCAGGCCAAACGTGCAGAATGTCACTTTATTACTCGATGATTGGTATGGGTCAGGCATAGTTCATTCCAAAGTTTGGATATCTGATGATAAAGATGTGTATATAGGATCTGCAAATCAGGATTGGAAATCTCTCTCACAGGTAAGCTGATACTGGAAGCAATGAGCAAAATGAAGCACAAAAACGAAAAAAGTAGAGATGTAAATTTGTTACCAATTTGTGGGTAACTAGAATTCTTAGTTTGCTCTAGCATTGATTACAGAAGTATTTTTTGATATCAATCATTTGATGATTCTAGGTCAAGGAACTCGGAATTTATCTTGCTGGATGCCCAAGAATAGCAGCTCATGTAAAGGTTTATTTTGATAATCTATTGAAACTCGCATTTCTTAATAGTACGGATTACACCAGAACAGTGTTTGACCAACAGTGGCAGACACATAGAAAAGTTCCTTGCTGGTCATATTTTCTTGATCGTGAATCTAGATGCAGGCAAGTCCAACAGTTATTGTATCTTTTTTCTTACAGAAAAAAGCATATATTTATATTTTTAATTACTGAGTGATTAGGTTTTGAGAACTGAGAAAAGATCCGAGGTTTTTTTTTGAGTTCAACAACAACTGGTGATGAGAAAAGATCCTTCTCCTGTATTTATCAACTTCACGATGGAAAGGAAAGATTAAAGACACCTAGGAGCATACATACACATAAGACTTACGAATATCAGTATTTTTTTTTATCAATATTTTTAATTATTGACATTTACTCTCTTTCACTTAAACTTTTGGTGGTACAACTTGTTTGGAATCCATAGTCCAATTAAAGGGGTAGATCATGTATTTATAAGGAATGATAATCATCTTCATTGGTATAAGGTCTTTTGGATGAAACAAAAAACAAAGTCATGATAGGCTATGTTCAAAGTGGACAATATCATACCAATATGGAGATTCCCCAAGAGTTTGTCGTCCCCTCAACTTGCTATGAACATGGCATCTGACTTTTTCTTGTGATGATTAGATTATATTCACCTTTAACTATCAAGAATTGACCTAATGGTCAAAGTGAGTTTTAGAGATCTAAGAGGGGATGGATTCAACCCATGGTGACTACCTACCTAGAAAATAATTTCATACGAGTTCCAGACATTATCTTCCTTGACATCTAAATATTGTAGGGTCATATAGTACGTCACATTAGAATAATCAAGATGCACATAAGCTGACTCAAACATTTACAGATATCAAAAAAGAAAAAAAAAAAAATCATTGTTAACATTATTCCATTGCAGGTCACCGCTTCCTCCATATTTGGAGTTTCCCCATATACTGGGATATCCATCCATCACAGATCCGTACGCATTCAAATTATCTATCCAGACTCCTGGGAGCAGCTTTTCAACCTTGCTGCCTCACTCTTGCTATCTTTCTTTCGCTCCTCCAGAGGTATTTGACTATTCTGTCACATTTTCGAGCTTCAGCTCCTTATTTCTCTATTGCAATGTAAAGTCTAAAGGCTAATGGCTTTAAATTTTAATAAGTGCAAGGTTTAAAAATGCAGAAACTCTGAGGTGAGACATGCTATTAAAAATTAGTAACTAGTATGTTATATACTCAATAATTTGGGGCATGGCATGTGGAAATTAAGAGATATAGTATTAGAGATGTACTAATTACTAAATGGAACATCCTATTTGTATTAAAATATCTTTTATAGAATTTGAGAAGTAGCGAGGTAAATTAATCCACGTTAAATTTTTTTCATGAAATATTAATTTAACTTTAAGTTCGAGCCTAACTTACTGAAGTGAATTATCATTGGTTTGATTGCTTTACTTAATATCAAGTAAGCTGTTTATCTGCTGAAGGTCCTATATTCAGATTTAGAGGCCAGTAGATTAGGCATCCGAAAAACCCATGCTTCCCTATAGGCATAGAAACATGGTGGGGGTAAAAAAAGTTATAGGATGGGTGTGTTAGATGCCTTGACAATTTTTTTTTTATCACCGAATTTGGAGCTTCACTCCTAAATCCAGGGACAACCACGCCTATCCCTAGGTAGGCACTGAGAGACATTCTTATACGTTAGCAATTAGACATTCCCATAAACAAATATGGAAGTCATATGGCATTGCTCATGGGGCTGGCTTTTGAGATTCCTACAAAATAGAAATCAACTCGAAGTGTTTAGATGGAACTAATGTAAAAGAAGCTGGTTAAGTGAAAATGCATATCCATACGACTCATCTCATAAGTTTAAATCTCAACACCCAAATATTTTTTTGGGATTACCGATAAAACCAATATATAAATTACTGTTTGACTCTATAGTTGACTCTATTACATACTTGGGGGACCCACCCCCTTTCCAAAGTTCATACTTAAGAGACAAGAAAAGATTTATTATTAAATTTACTCGTGGATTCGAACCTTAGACTTCCAAGAACATACCTTTAAGACCCTAAGCATCTACCAACAAGGCTGTTCCTTGGGACTCCACAACCTAATGTTATTGAATTAAAATAAGTACCCACACATTTGTTGCGTGTATTCTGCATGTCATCTTGTTTCGTATCTGTTGTTTTTTGTTATGAGCTGAAAGATACTGTAGTGCAATGATATATAATTAATTTTACCTCAACGCATAAAATTAAGTTTTTGAGTTGATTGATGGTTTAACATAATTTAATATAGTATCAGGGCAGATGGTACTAAATTCAAGTTCAAGTTCTTGTCGAGCTATTTTTCTTCACAATTAAAATTAAATTTCACTTGTATTACATTTCTCAAATTTCAAAGTCTCTGTTGGTTGATTTATAATTAAATTTACTCCAACTCATAAACTGAACCTTTTGGATTGATTATGATATTCAGCTGTATATATAATTTCATCCTTCCTCTAAAATCATGGGCATTCCACAGCTATTGTTTGGCAGGTACCAAGCTGATGAACAGGCATGGTTAGACACAATTAAATCTGTTACCAGTGGAACAACTGTGAGGATTAGTACCATGGACTGGCTGGGTCAGTCTGAATTTACCACACCAACAATTTACTGGTCGTCCTTGTCATCTGCAATATCAGAGGTAAATTTTAGCTGACTTACCTCCCTGCATCTGTGGTTAATGATATAGTGTTCTGCCATTTATTATGAGAAAATGGTATAGAAAACACAATACGGTTCTAATCGTTATTAGACTTGTGTCTAAATAGTCCTCAAACTTTAAAAGTGTATAGTGGTTCCTCCTAGAGATGTCCATTTTCTCACGGGGTCGAAGACCCACCCCTCATAGGTCGGTGAATCCTCGATTAGGCGATGAGTGGGGAAGTGTGTGTGGATGAAAAATTCTCCACGAGCCTAACGGGATTCCCGATTCCCCGTTCCCCATCCCATTTACATATTATATTATAGTATTTTTATTTTATTTAATGCAATTATATACATAAAGTTGTATAAATTTTTATTTTGAAGGATATTTTTCTTACATAATTATATCTAATTGTGACAAAAAAAAATCATAACTAATGAAAAAATATCTAAATTTTAGTGAATTAAATTAATATTGAGAAAATTTGTAAAAAATTGGGAATAAGAAAAAGAAAAGAAAAAGTGAATAATTTTTCGTGGAGAACTCGATGTGCGTAGAATTTTACGGTGAATTTGATAGGATCCTCTTAAGGGCCATTGTTAGTTAGCTACATTGTTAGTACTTAATTAGGAAGTCACAAGTGGGTGGTTAGTTTGTTAGTCCTTGATGAGCTATATAATGTACTCTTGATTCTAAAGAATACAACATGTATACTGATCATTGACTCATTTTGAGTTAGGGGGTCCTTTGATAGAGTTTAGGTTCTATCAGAATTTTGCGTGGATGAGGATTAAGATGGATAGCGGGGATCGGGGCGGTGAAGCTGTTCCTGCCCTGCCCTGTGTACATCTGTAGTTCCTTTTAAAATTTTAATTTTCTACCCAAATGACCCCTAAAATTTCATTTTTGTGTTTAATAGGCTCCCAAAATTTTCTTTTATGCTATAAGATTTATTAGACACCAAAATAAAAGTTTAGGGCCTATCCGATTCTTCTTGAAGTTCACAAACCTATTTGTTACATACTTGTAATTTCAAAAACTGATATCGTAATTTAACCTTCATCTATAGAGTTGGAAGACAATCTCTTACGAGGCTGTTAATCTTATAATACATTTAGCGAATGCAAAAGTAACAAAAATTTTAGGCTCCTTTTTGATAATCATTAGTTTTTCGAAAAGTTAAACCTAAAAATATTATTTCCACCTATGAATTTTCTTGCTTTGTGATAACTCTTTAAATGTATTTTACAAAACCAAGCCAAGTTTTGAAAACTTAAAAAAAAAAAATGCAAAACTTGTTTTGTATTTGAAATTTGTTCAAGAATTCAGAATGCTCTGTTAGGAAAGATGAAACTTATTGTAGGGACTTTGAGAGATAAGACATTTATTCTTGGTAATGGCTTGTATGAGATTGTGAATCTTGACAAAACCATTGATTGTTATAGATTGTCTTGTACAATCTAGTCGAAAATGGCTTGTATTCTAGATATTAATCTTGTCTTAACTGTTGATTGTTATAGGTTGTCTTCTCAAAAAAAGCAACTGTCAAGTTATTAGTATCATACTGGACGCACTTCGTCGAGAACACGGACCCATACCTCAAGTCTCTCCTCTACTCAAACATCCTCTGCAACTCTTCAAAATACAACGATTGTTTCGGCAAGGTTGAAATCAAGTACCATGTCGTTCCCGGTTACAACGAAACGGGACCAGCGCGTTATCTGAACGGGACAAGAACAAACAATCGATATCCTAGTTTTAGCAGAGTTCAACATGGAAAGTATGCAGTCAGTGATGTTAGAGCACACATAGGAACAAGCAATCTTGCTTGGGATTACTTTTATGTAACCTCTGGTGTCAGCTTTGGAACATATAACCCAGCCATTGTTAAGCAACTTCAAGAAGTTTTTGATGCTGACTGGGATTCTCCTTATACTGTTCCTGTCAAAGCCTTACAGGATGGCCTCACATTTTCCTAGCAGTTGAGTGAATTGATGGAACTGCTAACTTCAAGTCATGTGGCTCATTTAGTTCAGCTCTTCACTTGATTGTTTGTGTTATAGATTCAGTTAAGATGTTTATCCTGAAGGAGGATATTGCAAGTGTATGATCACTTAAAAAAAAAAAAAAAAAAAAAAATTATTGTATTAATAAATATTGTCTCGTTCTTTTTTATAATACAAATTTAAAACGTATTAATATCTACTGAAACAAATAATTAAAATTTTCCTATACGAGAACAGCTCATCAAATACAATTTACTTTATAGATACACACGCCCACACGCACTTTAGTGTCGAGGCAATTTATGTTTTCATGAGACAAACCGTTTTGCTAAGTGAATAACAAATCTTCGAAGAATTTCCACATTTAGTATGATATTATCAATTTTGGACATAAAATTCGTGACTTTGTTTTTGTTTTATCGAAAAAATCTCATACCTATCTTCTCTAATAAATCTATGGTCTACCTCTCACTTAACAAATGTGAGACTACATTTTGTTTGTATTCTTAAAAATAACCTTGCGATATTTTGTTAAAAAAAGAATCATAATAAATTAATTTCTAGGTAGATAAAGACCATAAATGAAACTCATAACTTCTTAGTTCTTCGATACTCTCTAGAATATTAGGATTGTGATAATAGTTTATATTTAACTAGTTTAAGGGTATCTTTTTGTATTATTTGGTCTAAAATTATTTATCCAACAAAGGGGAGTATAAAATTATTGAACAATATTTTGTTAGCTCAACAACATTTGCAAGTGAAGCATAAGAGGGAAAGTAGTGAAGCATAAGAGGGAAAGTATAAAAAACCTTACTTCATCTTCACTTCATGCTTATACCAGTGGGAGTGAGGTCTCAAGTTTTAAGGGACTTGCTTACAGGGTCAGCTTAATTGAGACGGAAATATAAACACATACTGAAAATATATATACCAATTGAGTTATTCTCACTTTCACTTCTCATGTATTAATCATCAAGCGTTAAACAATTTTTAAGTTAGGTTTTTTAACAAAAGTAAATATGTCAGAAAAAACCTAATATTAATATTCAGAAAAATGCCTAAAATGGAATCAAATCCTCATGGGCCACATACTGGACCGGGTTACCAGATTGTTGGGACACCTCATTGTTGGGCTTGGGCCCAATCACATTGAAGCCTTCGGCCCAATTCTCTGAAATCCGCACCGAACGAAATGGGACCAGTTTCCCTCCAACTAAAAACACCATGACCAAATAGTCGCAAAATCTCTGCATCAAGACGGTCTCGTAGCCGCAATACAGAGGAAAATTTATTGATTCACTAAAATCAAATGCTGTTTGCGCTTCGGAACTTCGATTGAAACTTGAAAGTGCGTTATTCGTATCGGAGCATCACAGACGAGAACAAAGATCGTGAAATCTAGATTAATTCTCATCGATTTCCAGAAAGACAGGGCGAGATGCAGAGATTGAAGGCTCTGGAAGCAGTGAAATCTTCATTTCAGCGTTTTACTTCGTTTCCTAAGCTGAGGAGTGGCTTCTCTGCTCTACCAAACTATGTTCAAACTGATGATCTTTCGGACCAGGTTTGTGTTCGGAGTTTAGTTTGTTAACAAGAAACGAATGCGGAAATGCGCCTATTTCTATCTGACATTCTCTCTTAATTTTGATTCATTTTTGGAGGTGCTTACTGAACAGGTATCAATTTTGTATTGACAAGTTGTTCATGGGATGTTTAGGTTCTAGTGGAAGGAAGGCCGAAATCAAGAGCAGCTATCCTCAATAGGCCATCGGCTCTTAATGCTCTCACTACTTCCATGGTTCTCTTTCTATCTTTTTATTTTTATTTTATTTTTTTTGTTTTCTGTCTGTTTCGTGATTTTTGTTTGCTGTCTTGTTTTCCTCATAATTGCTTCCTTCGTTGAAAAATGTAAAAATAAGAGCTATGTTTATTGTAGGTAGCTCGGCTGAACAGGCTCTATGAGTCGTGGGAGGAAAATTCTGATATCGGATTTGTCTTAATGAAGGTGTGGACTTATTTCTGCGTTGATTCATGGATATTAAACTTCGAACGCTCTCTCCGATTTAATTTTTCTAATTAGTGTTATATACATCTTAATTTGTCTTGAAGCTATTGAAAATTTGAAAGTTTACCTTGCGTTTAATCATTCGCACTTGTTCTACTTATGTACCTGAGCAGTGTCATTTTTTCTGAAGGGTAGTGGCAAGGCTTTTTGCTCGGGTGCAGATGTTGTCACGCTTTATCATTTATCAAATGAAGGTGAGACATCTTTTGATGTTTGGAATCGTTGGCATTAGTTAACGTGGTCATATGAAATTTTATTGGATTTAGTTTGGCCGTTAAGCATTGGGAATCCTCTTAGGTATCAATTAGGTGTTGACATTGCTCATTTAATCATTAATGTTAACATCGCATTCATACCTAACTAATTATCATAGGGAAAATATTATCAGTTTCTCACTCGGTTCATCATATTATTATTTTCTCAGTGTATTGAAAATGATTTTGAAGTGAGAGATACTGGAAGTCAAGGACAATACCTTATTGTCTTATAAAAAATAAAGACCAATACCTTATTGTCTTAAGAAAAAAGACCAATACCTTATTGTCTTAAGTAATGAAGGAGGCTTTTAGGAATTAGCAAAGATTTTTGGGGTTGGAAGCCCAAATTGAAGCTAGAGCCAAGAAGACCTCACTCAATTCCAAAACCTCCATGCCTTATCCTTTTTATCTCAAAATTGATCTAATTCTTATTCCAAGAAATAGAATGAAGAGGAAACCTCCATACCTTCTTGGCTTTTGCTTCGGGGAAGCTGCAATAGAGACTGAAGAGAAATTTTTTTACAAGTTATGTAATGGAAATTAGTGGAACTGGAATCAAATTAATATTTCCTGATGACTTTGGATTCATATGTCTTCTTTGCCATCACATTTACTTTGATTGAAGATTCAATGTCTCACTACATAAATCTTTCCCATGGTTGGTCCTTTTAAACAATAATCCACTTCCATCGATTTTTATAGTTTTCATTACTTGTAACTGGAAAAGAAAAAACTATCATCTTGCACTCAGTGTTAGGTGCTTTTATATGGGGATTCATTATCTCATGCAAATAAATTAAAACCTGAAGGCTATCCTTCTTCCTTTTGGGCACAGGGAATACTGAAGACTGCAAGAAGTTCTTTGAGACATTGTACAGATTTGTGTATCTGCAAGGAACTTACCTGAAGCCACACGTGAGTATTGACTCCTCATGTCCTCTGTTGAGATGTTCCACATTTTTCATCAGTTCACGATTCTGTTTCTTTAAGCCTAGGGTTATTCTTGAGGTTGAAGAGAGTTAACTAAGTGCAAATTTTATGGTCTTTCAGTATGCTCTTTTTGTTTTTTTCCTTTGAATTTTGTTTGCATATGTATTTATGTACGAACTTTAGGCTGCCTTTAAAAATTTGTAACCTGTATATATTAGGTTGCCCTGTTGGATGGTATCATGATGGGAGGTGGGGCTGGGATTTCACTTCCAGGACTGTTCAAAGTGGCGACTGATAGAACTGTAAGTGATTACAGGTGCTATTACCTTTTTCAGATGTTTTTCTTTCTAGAATTCTAGATTACTTTAATCTGTCAGTACATGCCTTATAACATGATATTTGAGGTCCCCGAGGGCAGCGATCGAGGGCTCGGGCTTCAAAGGTTGCTTCCAGAGGTCCTGGATTCGAGACCCTTGTGACATTAATTGTATACACCCTCCAACACCCCTCCAACTGTCTCTGTAACGCCCGTAATCCAGGATTCGGATGAGGTCTTGAATTCGGATCTAGCCCCTTTGGGCCCCGGCATTCCCCTACATCCCCTGCGACCTAGCCACGTTAATTACTTGCCTTTAAGCGCTTCTAAGAGCGAAGACTATCCCCACAAACCATCACGAGTCCTTTTAGCATGTTTTGTCCTCACTCACATGCATCCTAGGAAAATTCCTATGAGGTCATCCAATCTATGACTACTTCAAGCTAAGCACGCTTAACTGTGAAGTTATTTCGATTGTGCTACCGGAAAAGGAAGGTGCACCTTGATGTAAGCCTTTCTCAACCATGGGACTATATCTTCCAAGACCTCTCTCATTCGGATGTGAACTTGGTTCATTCATGTATCCCTCATAACCGCGGGCGTTACAGTCTCTGGTCTTTTGATGTATCTCCTTGCATGATGAGTCAGTGGTGCTTTGGGTTTTAAGAAGCGAAACTTCAAGTTCCCATGTCTCTAAAAAACATGATATTTGAGTAAATGAATCTAAGTATTTGAAAACGAAGAAATTTAATAAAACTAGTTGAATGTCAATAAATGTTTAATGGCTAAAACATGAATAAGACAATGTTAATATATATATTGACAAGAAATGATTATTCCGTTGATTGATGAAAATATACAAAAACTGTTTGAGGAAACAGTCTCGCAAAGGGAGAGAAATAAAAGGAAGGAAAATACTTACAAAGGTATGATTTCGTACTTAAAGTTGTGTTTCCTATGAACGTGTTTTCCTGAATGTATATTATCTTTCTGAATCAGATAGCACATACCAGTAGCCTTTCTGCCAAATTTCATAATTTTAAAAATCTGCTGGACCACGCAGTTGGGTTGAGATAAGGCTCTTTTTTTTTTCTCCAAAATAACATTCAAACTATTCTTATGCAATTCCAGCACAATTAGTACTGGAAAGAATAATCACCTTCTTCAAACTCCTTCAATTTTTTAGAGTTGTCCTCAGCAGAAATATAGCCATTTTGTTTCACTCTTCATTTCAGATTAGCAAAGCAATGTATTGAGTCTCCACATTTCTTCTCTGAATCTCTGTTTTACTTAACATGTAATTGTTACAGGTTTTTTCTCATCCTGAAGTTCGAATGGGTTTCCATCCGGATGCTGGAGCTTCCTTCTATCTTTCTCGTCTTCCTGGCTACTTAGGTACTGTTATTATTATTCAAGTTGTGTGATATCTTGACTTTGTTACTTTTCTCCCTCAACATATAAACATGATCAATATGCAATAAGACGATTATTGATTTAAGTTGAGGGCATGGCAACAATTTCAGGTTCGAATGAAAATTGGATGCAGCTAATTAGTTCAATTGGAAGATTGAACTTTTAAAATTAATTCCGAAGTAAATTCTTTGTTAGAACAAAATGCAAGTCCACACAAAACCTTGAGACGTGTGATCCTGAAATTAGTGATTGATGTAGATTTCTCATGACTGGCAACTGGCCTTTTTCATAGTGTAAAAAATTGCCTAAAATATGAAAGTTAACATCATCGATGTGGTAAATCTATTTATTTAAGCAAAATTTTTACTGTTAAAGATCATATGGCAATAATGGTATATTTGATAAAACCATCATAGTTTAATTGTTGTTATAATTATAAAAGTGAGAGCTAACTAAGAGGGAACGTGTTCAATCCATAGTGGCCACTTTCATAGGATTTAATACCCTACGTGTTTCCGATTAACCAAACTTGGTAGGAATTATGATCAAGTAGTTGTCTATGAGATAAGATTAGTCAAAGTGTGCTTAAGCCGACCTGAACACTAACAAATATTTTTTTAAAACTGTATATTTGATCAAGTAATACATCCAAGTGCGACATTTTTAACCTCGTGATTTTCTTGGTTCATATATGATAGTCCCTAAATTTATTTGCTTTAAGCTTGTTTTGGTCTGAAATGCAGTAATTTTTTTTGTACAAATTTATTTTTTGCAGGGGAGTACTTGGCTCTAACCGGTGATAAACTCAATGGGGTGGAAATGATTGTGTGTGGCCTTGCTACACACTATGTGCTTAATGCAGTTTGTTTTCCGTTCCTTCAACCTCTTTGTATTTATCATTATCATTGATTCTTTGTAATGATTAATATATAACTCTGGTAGAGACTTGGTGGGATTGAAGATCGCCTTGGTAAAATGATAACAGACGACCCTTCCGTTATAGAATCAACTCTTGCTGCATACGGTGATCTTGTCTACCCAGATAGGAGGAGTGTTCTTTCCAAGTATTGTTCTATCTTTTACACCTTTTTACTTCGCTTAAATTGAAGTCCTAGCCATTATGGATGTTAAATTTAATACAAATTTCATCGATTTCAACGACTTTGATCAGTACACCATTGATCGGCAATGCGATATAATTCATGTTTCATGGCGGAACGTTCATGTTAATTTGTGGAAATTTCTTATGTCATGTCTGGAAGCATAAACACAAATAACTATAAACCTCTTTTAGGCACCCTCACCATTTATTCTTTTCAGACAAACAATACGTAGTTTTTCATGGGCAAAACAAAAACTTATCCCTTATTATATGAAAAATTTACAATAAGGACTATCAAAGATTGACAAGCTTCTCTCATAAGACAATAAAACATCTAGGCTGTAATCATAAAAAAAGGACAAATCAATGGCTCTAAACAATAGATATGTGACTGATTCAATCAAAGAGTATATATGTTGTTTCTTATCTATGAAGAGAGTGTCATTCCACTCAAGACATAGTTTTCATCAAAAGATAGTATTTGTTGTTTCTTTTTAATCATTATCATTTCTAAGTCTTTCTTGTTCCAAGCACAGGCTGGATGCTATTGATAGGTGTTTTAGCCATGACTCGGTTGAGGAAATTTTGGAAGCCTTGGTAAGCATTGTATTATGTTTCTAAACCTTTGTAATGCTGGACACTTCGACACCTGGTAGTCTTAGTCCTAAGAAATTGAGATTATTAATTTTATTTCTCTAGTTCTCTTTCCTGGAGAAGCGCCTTAAAAAATTTTAGATACACCTTCTAAAACCAAGTTCAGTGATGGAGCCAATCCAATTCTCCAACTAGTGAAAATTAAACTCATGTTCCTTGAAAACAAAAACAGCTTCTCCATTCTGGAAATCACAATGGTGAATTTGCTGATTTATTGTTTTCTTTAATCCACTCATTCAGGAAAAAGAGGCTGTTAATTCTTATGATGAATGGTATACTACAACCTTGAAGTTACTTAAAGAAGCCTCGCCATTGAGCCTCAAAGTTACTTTAAGATCGGTGAGTTCCGAGCTCCATATGTTTTTGTAAATATCTATTATTATTTTGGGACGCATCTAAATTATACTCATTGAGATTATTTTTGCTATTATTTTGTTTTTGTAAATATGTATTATTCTCGATCCAAGAGGTTTTGGGGATGTTTGGATTGAGAATTTAAGAGGATTTAGGATTAGTATGTAGAATGAGGATTATTTTTTAGTATTTAGAAGTAATCACTGCAGTCAAAAACTTGTTTGATGTAGTTTTTAAGAATATTTAAAATTAGTATTTAGAATGATGATTTATTTTGAGTATTTAGAAGTAATGATTAGTAATGATCGTAGTCAAAAACTCGTTTGAATGTAGTTTTTAAGAGTATTTAGAATGAAATTTTATTTTGAGTATTTAGAAGTAATGATTACAGTACAAAACTTGTTTGTATGTAGTTTTTAAAAGTATTTAAAATGAGAAGCTATTTTAAGTATTTAGAAGTAATAATTGCAATCAAAAACTCGTTTGGATGTAATTTTTTTATGAGTATTTAGTAAATACTAATTTGAAATCTTAGTTCAAAATCTCCTACCAAACATCTACTATGGGTTTAGTACTTGGTAGTCTCTTGCCTAGGAAATAATTTTCATAAATTTTCTTGAAATTCAAATGTTGCACGACTAGTCAAGATATGCAAAAACTGGCTAGGATATCATGGTTAAGACGTAAGCTGACCCAGATATCATGCATTAAAAAAATAAAATAAAAACTTCCTAACTCTTATTTTATCCTATTGCACTAATAGATCCGCGAAGGCAGGTTTCAAAGTCTGGATCAATGTCTTGCTCGTGAATACAGGATATCCCTAAACGGAATTTTAAAACAAGCGTCTTCTGACTTCTATGAGGTAATTAGCTTTTCAAATTCATTTCAACAGTTCTCTAATCTGTAATCTTACGTCAATTATGTCTGCTTTGATAGGGTGTTCGAGCACGGCTAGTGGATAAAGATTTTGCTCCTAAGGTTCGAAATCCGTACTTAAGTTAACTTTTGGTTTAAATCTTACTTTTGATTTCTCAATTCTTTCTAAATATTTATTTTATTTCTTGAACTCAAAAAATAACTTTCGAATAAAAAATGATTATGTAGTCTCGACCATTAGATAAACATGTTAAATAGTCTGTCTCTGTTATTTGTGATAACTAGCTATCCATGTGTCAACAAAGTACTTTCTTGTATTTGTTGATGATGTGAGTTAAATAGTTGATTGAATAAAATCAAATTGCCCATTTATAAAGAAATTGAATTAAATTGCCAATTTTTAAAATATCTTTTATCAAGTTCGGCAATAATCAAAGCGAGCATAGTGTCACGGTCGCTTTCTTCGGCTCGTGCGGCGCCATGATCTCACACTCATCATGGCTAGCCTTAGACGGGAACTCAAGCCCCAAACTCGGATCGCCCATACTTTGTGGCACGTCGGGACGTTAAGCAAGGTTTACCAGGCGTCGACTATACTTCTTTGAACACGCAGTGGAATTATCTTGGTTATGCATATATGCTCGCACATGCATCCATTCGGCTCATGGTAATCCAGCACATGAGAGTGGGTCACCACTCCGATATATGTACCAACCTCTATCGCAAGGGCAAGGGCGCAATGTCGGCACACCCGTGCCGTCCGACACTTCCCCTGATTTCCATTCCTAAAGGAAGCCGCCTAAGACACTCGTCTTGCAAGCGCTTGCCCAGACCACGACACACGCATGTGCCATGGGGTAGCTCACTTAGGCCACATGGCCCAGGGGGTGGTGGAGAGCTGACACAATGCCTCCCCTATGGTACATTCAAGACCATTTTCAGTCTTCGACCAATGCATGGCTTTTTGGCGAGTAATTATACGCCAGCGTGGAACGCCCGTTGAGTGTTCGATTGACACCAAACTTGGGTGAGCTTACATCTTAGCTTCATAAGGACTTAACTCTAGAGCCGCTCGTCAAAACTCCATCTCGAGCCTTGACATCGTCATCGTCGAGATGGCTCGGGGCCCCATCGTGCCCCCACTAAGCCTTGACACTGACACCTTAACACTATCGTGGCTTTGCTTCCTGATGCATCCAGCTGACACTATTGATCACTCTTCTTAGTATGATGGATGATGTACCATCCTCCTTGGTCACATCGTGGCTTGTCAGGACGTGGGTCGTCAGAGCATATTCTATGACTTTGACATATAGCTCAATTGACACTAGTGTTTCCTTAGCATCCATTCGAACAATAATTCGAGTCGCTCCAATCCCTTTTGTTGAAAAAAAAGGGTCCTCAAGGGGCAGCCTCAAGGCTATAGACTTCTAGGTATGCTTTCTTACATGTACTTGGTTCGAGACATGGGAAGTGTTTAAACTAGAAAATTCTTGAAGTGTTTTAGGTTCGGGCCTTGGGATGTGGTATCTAATCCTCGGGTGTTGGAGAGTGAAACTCCGATTTTCCTTGTTTCAATTTTTTTAATCTAATCAACTACTTAAAAGCTAGATTGTCAACAAAATACAAAAGACCAGTTCTTTGATATATGTATGACTAATTCTTTCTTGCTTAATTCTTATTAACAATAGTGATTGTTTATAAGGTTTTTCAAATGTTAGAAACTAAATTCTAACTTTTTTTTCTAATTATAGAAATCAAATTTCTAGCTTTATTGATAGTGATATAAAACATAGATCAAATGTTACAATCTTAAGTGTAGTTTAGAAGGCACAGATTTATTTATTTATTCATTTATTTATTTTGTAAGGAAGAAGCCACAATAAAAATATAAAGTGTATGTATTATCTGAAATAGTAGATAAATAAATAAATATTTGGATTAAAAACATGTGCAGTGGAATCCTCCCACCGTTGAGGAGGTGAGCAAAGACATGGTGGACTGCTACTTTACAAAGGCAGGTGAATTCCCAGAGCTAGAGCTGCCCACTGCTTTGCGGGAACCATTCATTTGAGGTCCTAAAACTAATTCAACACTCTTCTGTACGACATAAAATATTATTTACCATCATTGCACTCAACTTCTCTTCTTCTTCTTCCTTTCTTTTTTTTTTTTTTTAGATGAGGAATTTCTTCTTTAATGACACCATTTTGGCTGGCTTTTTTCTTTTGTTTTCCCCAATTTTAAGAATTAGGTCATTTATTTAATCAATGATGATTTCTTTTTTTAATATTAATGAGTTTTTGAGCTAACTTACTTGTGTCTTTGGTTGATCTCACTAGACGTACTGTATGACTTTGCAACATTTGAATGTCAAGAAAATTTATAAAGAAAATATTGTTTGGGTAAATAGTTATGGTGGATTGAATTTATCATTTATTGGTTACCCTAGGCCACGAGGTTGCTTCTAAGTTGTCAACTTTTATATTTTAAGGATTTTTATTTTAATAAATTATTTACAGGTAAGGCTATCATAAATAAAACTTGTCCCTTCACTGCTGATCCTAATTAGTACTTCCATTTATCATTAGGAATATCTTTTGATTTTGATGTATAAATAATCTCTTAAAACTTGCAAGACTAGTGGATCTCACATTGGGCATCGATGGAAGGTTATGTACTTTGAAAGAACTTCAACAAGTTAAGTATTTGGTAAAAAACTTAGAATCAAAATCTAGAAAATAATTATAAATATATTTTAAAAAAAATCAGCAAATATTAGTAAATATAGCTTAACGGTATTGTTGTAGCCCAAAAATCACAATCATCAGATTGAATTTTCCTAAAAATAAAAAATTAAATAAACCCGTTAAAATTAAGAGAAACTAAATTTGTACTTTCATTAAGCTATTCATAATTGTGTAACAGAAAAATAATATTTTGTCCCTTACATCCTCATAAAAGTTATCCTACTTTTATTACCCTATGGATGATGCCCTCACTTAAACAGCCACTAATTCTCTTCATTTATGGTTTGATTGAATTTGGAGGAAAAAAAAAAAAACTCCTTCCCGGCATCTTTTCAACTCCTCCTTAATCTTTTCTTAACTTCTCTACTATATTCCAATATACCTTGTATTAAATTTTATATCAAATTTTATCTAAAATAAATATCTTCACCCCTAAACATAAATCTCCAAAAAAATTGTTTTGCAACCTCTCATTTCTCAAACATCAATCTCCAAACAGATACTTCATATTCTTAAATTACTCAGTCTCTTCTTCTTCCTCTTCTCTCCTCTCATCAACCCAAAATCCAATCATCATGATGGTGCACAAGAGCTATTTTGAATGGATTTTGCCCCCGAGATGTATATTAATTGATTCAAACACTCACACAAAATGTTAAGGTGTACTTAACTAATTCAAATACTACCGTTCAAAAAAAAAAAAAAAACTAATTCAAATACTTACAAAAAATAATAACAAATAATAATAATAAAAACCCTCCAGCGATTAGGTTGTTGACAAATTCATGCATGAGATGTAAAAATGCAAAATTATAAAATAAAGAAGAGTATAAGGTGCCCTGCAAAATAGTGATAAAAGAGTTTCGGTAGATCTTACCTCTTTCACTTTGTCACTTGTAAATCTGCATTGGAGATGCCACCAACATAAACAGTTAACTTAGTCGAACATAAACTTCTTTTTGCCTATGTTTAAGAATCAAACCTCCAAATTCATGACGACATGGAGTCTTTCACAAGATATTATACGAACTATCATATTACAGTCATGAATTATCAGATAATCTTAGTTGGTTTTGGTCCTTATTCATGTTTGTCATATAGAATAGAATCATTCGAGGCGACGTAGAAGGTATTCGACTTCGACTTCCTTAGTGAGCGGCATTACCCATTCGTCGTAAAGGCGAGACGCAAGGGACGGATCAATCTTATACTTTCCTCCATTCGTGTTGTTGAGAGTCACTTCTTGCCCAAACACCATGGCCTTCTTCTCTACTCTCTTCTTTACCATCTCTTCCACTGCCTCAAATGTCAATAACTTCATCAAAGTATCTCTTTCCTGGAACACAAACAAGAAATTAACTTGGTTTTTATCAAATCCCCTCCTCTTCTGCTTGTTACAAAGGTCAGTGACATTTTATTTTAATAGATTCAAAACTTTGCTCCACTACATATCCATAGTACTTAGATTAAGATCACTCATAGAATTCGAACCTGAGATCTTCAAGAGAGTATATCTTAAATATCTCATTAACCTCTACCAATGAGGTCGATCTGGGGGTTCTTAAATCATTTTTTCAGCAAGAAAACAAGTAAAGAGCAACCTTACTATCATATCGACCCAATAGATTTAGAGTATATTATAAATTTAGTCCATATGGTTCGAAGAAAGTTAGAGTTTAGTCCCTATGATTTTAAAATTTAGAGTTTAGTCAATATGGTTTGGAAACATCTACAATTTAGTTCCTATGGTTTGAAAAATTAGAATTTAATCTTTAAGGTTTGATAAAATCTAAAAAATAATCCGTCGTTCGTAATTGTTGAAGAATAAAATACGTAGTTAGTAATTTGTGTATCTAATGATGAAAGTGTGAGATAAATAATTGATTGGACAAGAAATACATAATTCATACATCACATCTACGTACTTAATTTTCCTACGATTTACAAATAATATGGAGTATTTTTTAGGTTTTATCAAATCATAGAGACTAAATTCTATTTCTTCAAACCAACCATATGGACTAAATTCTATACTTCTTCGAACTATAGGGACTAAAATCTAGAATTTTAAATCATATGAACTAAACTCTAACTTTCGTTAAACCACATGGACTAAATTTATAATTTACCCATAGATTTATGATACCTGAGAGCGAATAGGAGGCTCGTACTCATGGGGTGCATCTCTAAATTTCACCTCCGCTACATATTTTCCACAGTGAATTCTCCTTGAAAGAGCCTGGGATTTAGTCAAATCGTTTATGGTAACTAACAAGAAATTTTTTAACATGGTTAGATTATCATGGACTTAAAAACAAAGTTAAGTTTCTGTGTGTTTACCTGCAAACAAGCAAGATCACTAGCAGCAGTGACAGCATAATTTCCGTCGTCGCCATCGGCAACTAACAAGGGTAAAAATTTGTTGAAGTAGAAATCCCATATGGCTTTGTTCGTATTAATTGAAGCACCTGAGGGATGCAAAACCTGCAGACACGGATTAGTTCGCTACAAATGTCTTCACATTATTTGTTTAGTACAAGAACAAAAATTAGAGGATTCGAACCTACGACCTCATGATCGAGGATATATATCTATTACTGCTAGGCTAAGGCCACTTTGCATGCTCTGTATTCATCTTATTTAAAGAGAAAAAAATTGGAGGGGGACCACAAACCTTACATAGAGAGCACAGCTGCTCTCAAATAAATGAGAGTCAAGTACCTATTTTTAGGATCGAATTCGTGACATGGTTTTGAACTAGATTACCATCAAACAATGAAACCAACGTCATACTGACCCTTTCGGTGGAAGACAAACTTATTAAACGATCTCTCACCTTTGGATACTTGTGAGGGTGCACCAAAGGAGGAGGCAAACTATCTGGGAAAAATGCATTTTCTTCAGGGTTTTCATATCTACCAGTCTGTTGACAAAAATCCAAATAGAAAATCAGAGGGAAAGTACAAAAGTGTGCTGCAAATACTTCAAAATATATAGTTTTTAAGCAGGGTTATTGACAGTCAAATGGTTGAGGTTTCATCATTTAAGACAATGGTCTAGCTTCCCTTGCAATTTCTAACAACATGAAACACAACATAGATTGAAGAAAGAGATACACAACACATTCTTTTTCTTCTCGATTTCGCCATTCGAGACGTCAAGATTTCAATCTACTTTGATAATCGAATCACCATGGGTTGGTCTAGTGATGAAAAAGAATCACCATGAGTTAAGTCAAGTGACTACTTATCTAGGATTTAACCAAATGGAATGAAATCAAGTGGTTGTCCCATAATATTAGTTGAGGTGCACACAAGCTTCTCACTCACTAACAAATATTAAAAAACAAATCTACTTTCACAATCACTATTCAACAAGGCTCACAAGGCAACGGTTGCTTCCACACACGTGCAAGGCAGTCAAATCGAAGTACTAATGACATCACCCAATGGGCCTATCTCGCAACCTACGCCCACATTTTGAAAAGCCTTGGGGGTGTTTGTTTGAGGTTTTTATGGAGCTATTAAAAATGAGCTTTTATAATCACTTCATAAAATACTCATCTAAACAAGTTATCACCAAAATTTATACTTTATAACCGCTCAAAATAACTCGTCATTTCTAATCACTCTAGAATTTTGCAAACAAACTATTATATAGTAGATAGTGTGGGCATCCATCTCAAAACCAATTGGCAATGAGAGGAGTAGCCCACTCTATCTTATATATATGTTGAAGAACCTCCACCTTATATATGTTGGACATTTTCCACCATGAGTATTCCAACAATCTCCAACACAAACACCTCCTTGAGATCCAAGAAGTTATGGGTTCATTCCATAATGGTCACCTACCTAAGAATAATTTTTTATGGATAGAAAAAAAGAAAAGAAAAAAAGAATATATATATATATATATATATATATATATATATATATGTATATATGTAGGCATTAAAGCATATATGTAACTCAAAAGAAGAACAAACGTCAACTAACCTTAGCTTGAGTGGCCTCAGTTTCTCTAACAATAAACTCAACCAAAGAACCATTAAATCCAGGAATGGCATGATTATGATGGTACAGCTTTCGATTAAGAGGAAACCTAGCTCTCTCAATGAGACTAAAAACAATACTATCCTCTTGTCTGATCAAAGAGTCTCTAATATCATCAAGTGTCAAGGAATCCGAAGCCGAATTCGGGTTACAATTGACATCCGCCATGGCTACTCTAGACAATATCAAAACAAACAGACCTATAAACAACATGGTGAAGACAAAATTATCAGCCTCAATGAAGAAAAACTGAAAAGGAAAGGCTATAAATACAAAAAAGCAAAAAAAAAAAGGCAGTTGAAATTTCAGAATCTCATTTAAGAACACCAGCGATTAAACAAGGAAAGTCCACTCCTGAAAAGACGGCATGAAAATTAGAATCGATTAAAGTCAGAGCGCTGACCTCTACACGATTCAACTCAGCTATGGTCTGATAATTTGTTCTTCGATTCAGAGATTTGAAATTTGAGAGGATTGCGTTAAATGTCAGCGGTGGAAAACTTGTGGGTGTGGAGGAGAAGGGCGAAATTGTTGGTGAAGCTAAGAAAATGAAATGGCCGGAAAAGGCTCTGAGACGGTGAAGCGTAAGGGGAAATGGCTTTTAACCTAAGGAAGAAGAGAAGAGAGTGGTGGCGGAGGCCGGGAATTCGCCGCCGTCGTTGCTGCCGTGGGCTGTGGGGGAATAATTTTGGCTCGACGTGATTGGCTGGTCTTTGCTTAAATTTGACGGACGTGGTCCCCACGCGGAATTCCAATTTATGCGTACCGTTGAGTGGAAGTGATATAATACCACATTTTATTCCCGTTTTTTTTTTTAATTTTTCTTTTTTTAATTCCCGAATTTGAGTTTGTTTTATTTTCTTCTTCATTTTATTTCTAATAACTTTTGTCTTTAAAATTCAATTTATTTTTTTTTTCTAATAACTTTAAAATTCAACTTATCCTAAGACTTTAACAAAAGTTTGATAAACTTGAAGTTAATATTGATTAAAATTATTTCAATAATATTAATAATTTAAATATATTGTAACATATTTCTAAAATTTGGAGAAAAAGATAATAGTTTATTTTTTTTAAGAAAAAAAATCATCAAAGACTAATTTTTATTAGTTTAAAAATTAAAATTAAACATTTAAATCTTTTAAAATCAAATTAGAAAAAAGAACAGCTGATCTACAAATAAAAATAAAATAAATTTTAGGATCTAGTATTCAAATTTCCTTTTTAAACTTACTCTCTTTTTTTTTTTTGAAAAGAAAGTCTTCTCTAAACTTCTTTTTAACCTTATTAATTATTAATTCTTCTATGAAAATTAAATCTAGTTCAAATAATTTAGAAAACTATATTTCAATTACATGATTAAAAAAGATAAACATTTAATTATTGCAATTGCAAAAATTAGAATCTAGATTCTCATACTGAAGCTTATGAAAAATATTAAAATTGAAATATATTACTATATTCTTATCCAAAGGTGGGAATAAAATAAAACTTAAGATTCATCCACCAATTCTATGGATAACCCTTCAGTACCAGACTTGATATCCTTTCAGGCTTTAATTAAATTGGCAAATTTCAATTTAATCATACCCAAATTAACAAATAAGAAAACCTCAAAACTAAAGCAAAGATGATCCAAAACACTACACATATCCAACTGCATCTGCAAAAATTATTTCACTTCGATTAATCAAAGCAAGCATCCAAAAACCCAATAACATTACACCCAACAATATCATAAAATAACACAAGCATAAAACAAAGTAATGATGCACGAACCAATCATACATCCTGGGGGGCAAGGGGGAGGGAGAAAGAGGAGAGTTCACAGATAACTAAGTCTCTGCTAATTAATAATTATAACCAACACTTAAAAGAAATTCGGTCGGGGAATTCGGCCATGAAAATAGTTGACATCCAAACCTAATTCTTCGGCCCGATATCCTTCAGGGCGTTAATCTGTTCCTCTCCCATGGCAGACATCACCGACACGACAAGGTCCTTTCCTTCAGCAAATCCTTCCTTAATCTGTCAACAGTTTCAGTTCAGTTAGTGCAAATTTAAAATCATAATTTTTGTTATAATGTCTATGATAGCAAAAACCAGAAATACATAGATCAATCGATGGTCAAAAAAAAAATCTAAGGATTCAAAAGCAGTCCTCAGTCATCTCACAAAAAACAGATTATATTTCCTTTTCTTAATATATGCGAATGTCTTAACAAACGGACAAAACCAATTGACCCTACAATAAATATTTAGCTGTCAAGAAACAGGCAAGTAATTAATTACTAAGGTGGAACCACCTTTTAGTTTCCCATTCGGCCCATGATGGGTTCAGTCATCAGAAATAATAAAATAGAATAATATCAAGAATAAATCCTTCACCAATTCTCAAGAACACAGAATATTAAACAAGGAAACAGTAGGAAGAAAGAGTTCAAAAAGATGCACAAAATTCAGTATTGATGTCTGCTTGTGTCTCTGATAAGTAGCAACATTTTGTAAAATATTAATAACTTTGTCAAGTGCACAGAGAATCAGATTAGCCAGAACAAGGGTCAACATAAGCGTTTACCTGAGTGAGCAGGTTATCATCAGTTGGAAGCCTTAAATCATCCTTGGTGTTGCCATTGTCAGTCAAAAGACTCACCTGCAGCAAAAGAAAAACATTGTTTGATTAATCCTTCACACAAATATTTGTTCATTTGTTTTCAGGTTTTCTTCTGAAATTAACAAGTAACAATCGATTACCAATTGAAAGACTCATAACCCCATACAACAAATAAATGCAGGTAAACAAGAATTGATTATAAAAACACAATGAAACATGCATAGACTTCCACATAAACTTGACACCAAAACAAACATACTTTACAATAACAAATTAAAAAATCAAACAAAACAAACTCATCAAATTACTCACAAATCCATCCTCAGAGATATCAATCAGTTGATAATCAGTACGATTAACATGAGGCACCTGCAAAACATAAAATAAAGATCATTAGTAAGACTGATAAATCAAATACAGCAAAACACTTTTCAAGCTCAAAAAGAGACTCTTTACATCACAATTGTGGGATGATGGAACAATATCTTCGAGCTTCTTGTTAGTGAAAATGTCAATTCCAACAAAGTGACACTTAGCATGGCCGTGCTTGCCAGTCTTAGAAGTTGAAACCTCAACCACCTATATGACCATACAAATAAGAGAAGAAAATTAATTAACAAAAGGGAAAAAAAATACAACATTAAATATTGCCTAGAAAGTACGCTTCCGAAAAGGAAGACTAAATATGCTTACCAACTTTAATGCCTACACGTATAACCAAACAGAATTTGTCAATTCAACTTTCCAAAGCCACAAATTCACTTTTTTTTCCACTAATTACTGGAAGGCACCAATGAAAGTCTCAATTAACATAAGCGCCTAGTTTAGAACCGGAAAATACCAAATATGGAAAAGCGACACTGAAAAACTATTTTCTTCAGGAAATATCAGAATTCAATTAAAACAACACTGTAAACACTAGCGTCTTCTTTTTAGAGGATTCCAGTAGAAACTAGTACACTGGTAATCGTTGACCAAACGAATCTCAACCATCAGACTTTTACGAAATCATAATCACAAAAACCTCGAAACTCACAAATATCAATTAATTTCAACATCAGATTCATCTATTTACCCTAATCCAACACTAAAACCAGGAAGAAGAAAAAAAAAACTCCGTTTACATCCGCCATGACATATAACAAAACATACAAAAATTACATAAAATCGACAATCAGGATACATATAATTCTCAAAGAAACCAGATCCAAAAAACGAGCTATAAACGCCGCAAATCGAACCACATAAAGCAACATCCAACGATCAAAATAAACGAAAAAGGGAACCTAATCATCGCAAGAAATCAAGATACACAAAAAAACACGAAATCACCTTGCATGGACGGTTCTTGATGACGATGTAGCCGTTCTTCCTGATGGTTCCAGCCTGTTGCGGAAAGGTCTTGGAGGCTCCAGCATCGGCCTTAGATTCGAAGTGGTGCTCCTCGTCCGACATCGCTGGAGATTTCGTTCTTCTAAAGCTTCTCTTCTTCTGTATATGATTTCGGTGGAAGCGGAAGGAGGAGAGTACGATTCAAGAGGACTATACCAATTTATAGCATCCCGTTTTAACCGAACACGTATACTGCAATTAGGGTTTCTGATTTTTTTTTTTTTTTTCATGTGAAAAAACAATCTCCACCGTCCATGTACTTGGTGTGACTTTGACGGTCTAGATTGTTCTTAAATTCTTTTTACATATAATTTTATTTGGATGCTTTCTTATCTGACAAATTACGTATCATCTTTTATTTTCTTTAGTTTTTCTTTGGTTAAATAAATAATGCCAAACACTACCTATCACCTATCTTTTTAATTTTGATAAGTAAAATTATTTCCTGCCATTTTGTTGGGTTTTTATTTTAGTTTTTTTTTAATAAAAATAAAAATATATTATGGTGTAGAGGGGCTATGCTGCCCGGGCAGCAGGCAAATAGTTCACTTTTCTTAAGAATAAAAGTTGCACGATTTTTTTTTTAATATGTCAATACTCGAATCTAATCTCAAAAAATAAAAAAAAATAATTTGAACAATTTTTTTTAATATTAAATAAATTTTGTATACTAAAATTAAAAATATAAATGATTAATTTTTAAAAATATCATATTTTATAATGATTCTTTTTCTTTAAATAATATCATATCGAGATATAATACCCTCAACTAAATTTTTTTTTTTTTGATATTGTTTTTGTAGACATAGTTGAAGATATTCAATTATTAAACTAAAATATTTTAACATTTATTTTTTTTAGAAGAAAACATTTATTAATTTTTAAAATTTTTATTTGACGTATTTTAAAAATTAATAGGGTTGTATAATATAAAAAATTGTATAATTTTGATTTGAACTTTTTAAATAATAACGAAATTTTGTAATCAAAAGTAAATTTTTTTGAAAATGAATTTATGTAAATAGTAAAAATTGAGTTAATTAAATAAAGACGTAAGTAATTTATTTCAAAGTTAAATAATTACTACATTTTTTTTTTAGTAAAAAATATTAAGTATCATAATGAAACATATAAAAGAATTTATATTCATAGATTATAATATTAAAGATATATATTTGAAAAATATACAAACGAACACGTAAATTTAAATAATCAAACACACGGATTTAATTGAATGATCGATTATAATAAATAATTAGATAAATAGTGCAATCTCCCTTTCACCTATTTAACTCAAATCCTCCTAAAAGATAAAGAGTTTTATTTGTAGACGTCAACCTCTTTTGGAACTACCGACTTATTATAATATATAAATAAATTGATAAAGTAATTTAAAAGTTTTTTTTAAAAAATATTTGAATAATTTTATTTTTTCATTGACCCTTCATAAATTAAATTGTGTCCATTTTTAAATTATATTTAGTGACACATTATCATCTACGTATCTAAAAAATTTAAATTATATATTATTTGAATTTAATTAACAAGTTCTAAAAAAAAAAAAATATATATATATATATATATAATAACATGCTAAGCGCTTGAGCATTAATTTTGTTAAAATGAACATGATATTGTTATAAATAGTAGATTTTGATAAATCATGTGTTATTATAAATTATTTATGAAAAATTGATAATTTATCACTAATATTATTACAGTCGTGGAGTGTTGTTATAATAAAGTTTATGCATTTTTTATGTTTTTTATAAATAACTTGAATTTATTTACAAAATAATAATAATAATAATAAATGAATTAGTTGAAACTTAAAATTAATATTCTATTTATTTTTTACTAATAATATTTAATAATTAAAACAACCTTAAATTTGTTTAATTGATTTGTTTTTTAGTCGGTTGAATAAAAAATATAATTTTTAATCTAAATAATGCAATTTTGTTTTGAAAAAAAAAAATTAGGGTAAATGTTGTTGCACAATAAAAATGATGGGATTGAGAATTTAACAAAATAGAGATATACATCTATCTTAATTAATTTATATTTATTAATATATTAATTTAGGTACATATAAGAAAATTCTAATATTTGTCATAGTTAATAAAAAAAAAACACTATAATATAGTAATATTCATACAAATATTAGGAAAAAACGATAATTAGATAAATAAACCTAAGGATAAATAATGCCTATTATAACTCATAGATAATTTAGAGTCCAATTATGTCGTTGAGCAAGGGGTTTGAAGTATGATTTCTCAATGAGAAAGATAGAATCACGTCCTTAAATGTTTTAATGTCTACTAGCTTTATATGTTATAGATTATGAACTTTAAAATATTTAATAAACCCCAAATATGTAATCGACTAATATTTATTTTACACATTCAACAAATGAATGATTTATAAAATATTCAAATACGTGACTAGAAAGCACCCTGGATTAAAAAAAGATGTCCAAAGGTTTAATATGAAAATTGAAAATTTAATAACTAAAATTGAAAATTCAAATGCAAAAGTCGATGGCGAAGTAATTTTATTGTATGATGTTAATTCAGTTTAATATTAACTCTCAATTTATTTGAAAGTGTAAAATCATATTTTACGTACTTATATATTAAAAAAAATAAAAATACGGTTCATTATTTAATAAATCATTCATTTTTATAATGATTATATATAAAAAACAAACATTAATATTAATGTATATTGGTATTGATCATGAGTATTTATATTAGTGTTGATATACTCACGTTATGATATAATATATTTATACTAAGGGCGTTCAAAGAACCTGAATACCCAAATCGACCTAATTCAATTTGAGGGATTGGGTTGGGTTCTCGATTTATTTGAATTTGGTTAGATTCAAATATATAAAAATTTATAGATTTGGTTGACCTAAAATTAATTTGAGTTACTAACCTAAATTTATTATTAATTTAAAAATTATTTATTTATCTATAACATAATTATACATATATATGCATATATTTATTTTATTTTATTATTATCTTTTAATTTTTTGCTTTCTAAAACTCTTTTACCTAATCTTTATAATATATATAATGGTATTGTTGACTGAGAAATTTTGTTCAATCATAAATTGTCATATCATTATCTCAAATTTAATAAAAAAATTAAATTGGATCAAAAGTTTGTTTTATTTTGAAAGTCGGTCAAAATTAAATAAGACCATTGGTGGCCCAAGTTCATATGAAGACTCATGTCATGTAAACAAGCCCAATGTGCTAAGCCCAAAACTCAAGCCTAAAAGCTCATCAAGACCCAAGTCCAAAGTACATGGAAGCTCTATAAATAGATAAGCTTTCTTCATTTTCAGCATCTATATATTTGAAACTACAGAGAGAATTCATCAAGACGGAAGACTCTCCAAATTTCTAAGGATAAATAACAAGGCTTCATCACAAGTCAAAGTTGCAAAGTCCTTGAGACAATTTTATATTCGAGACAAGCTGCGAAATCCTCCTATTTTTGCCGTGAAATCTCATGTGAACATGTATAAATTGAAGTTGAATGATTAACTAAAGTTATTACATCGATTTTTTGTTTGGATTTAAAACAAGAACGACTTGTTGACTCAATTAATCAAATCCAAAAATATATATATTTGTTGCTTAAACATATATGAGGATATATATGTTAGTGAATTGTGTTGAGTTGCTTGGGTCATGTCCAGAAATGGGTTGGGTTGGGTCAGGTTCATAAATGAGTTTGTTCAAAAATTTCCTTTAACTCTAACCAACTCAACCCACGTACACTCATAATTTATATGATAGGTGAGTTCCTTCCTCCTAGCAAATAGATTTTGAGATTAAATTCAATATTATCTAATATGATATCATAGCATTAAAAATACTAACGATCATGAATCAAAATACTTTAAAATTTATTTGTATTTAATTTATTTCATGAAAATAAATTACTAGTATAATATATATA
>JBBMEG010000022.1:1064480-1090700 GCA_037832605.1 Cyclanthera cordifolia | reverse complement strand
TCACTATAAAATAAATTTCGTTTGATTCTTATTTGAAAATTGTATTTAAAAATATCTTTCTCTATAAATTTAAGAAGCGTCTTTACTTATTTTATTTATTTATAAATTTAGAAAAAATTGCACAAATTACCCCTAAAGTATTATGCTTGTAACAATTAAATGCTTAAACTTTTCATTTGAGCAATCACCTTCTCTAAAATTTGAAAAGTGTTGCAATTAACCCTCTTACGTTAATTTTAAGAGTTTTTTTTTTTAGAATTAATAAACTTTGTAGTAAATATGAATGTCAAAATAAATATAAACTAAATTAATTTCATAAAAAGGCGTTTTAAAAAAAATATCACTTAAATGAAAATGAAGTAAGAATTAATTAAAAAACAAAATTAAATTAAAATAAGAAAAGGTATAGTTTAATGTGTACTTTAAACCAATTATTGAATGTAGAGTTAAAAAAGTATTATAAATCAAATTTAAACAAAATATGTGTGTATATATACACATTATAAATTGAAAAGTAAAAATAAATAATTTTTTTCTTATACTTATATACTCGGTTCGGTTTTTTATTGATTCTTCCGTCAAGAATTTAAACTGAATCGATATATTTCATTTTTCTAAAATATCAAATCCAATATTATTTTAAAAAACCAAATCAATCCATTGGATCGGTTTGATATGATTCAATTTTGTCGTTTTTTTCTTTCGCCCCTAGTATCCACATTTATTAGTATGTTTTAATGCTATATTATAAATACTTATTAATAACGGTAAATTGTACTCAATAACATCAAAATTATAGAAAAAAGTGAGAAAATATTCATTTATAGGATGACTATACTCGCTAAACTTTTTGAAAGTTAAATAATTAATTTTTAGATTTTAATTTTTTTTTTTTTTTGAGCACCTAAGACCAAGACTAAAATTAGCACATTTGTAAGCATCTAACAGTGAGAAAAATTCCCAAAAATTGAAGACTTGGGGTTAGAAATGGTCAAAATATTAGCAATAGAATTTTGAAATAGGAGACTACCAAATTAAGATAAGAAGGAATCTGCTTTTTATTTGTTGTAGTGTAATGCATTTGACTATTCATTCACTGTTGCCTTTTGGTGCGCATCTTCATTATAAAAAGTAAACCATAGGTCTGCTGCTTTCTCTAATGTTAAATGAACACGATTTCAAAGCTACATGGATATCTCAATCTAATAGATTTTATTTTGACTATGCTCGATTTGGTTTGAATCAAAACTTATTGCGGGGTGTTTGGATTTGGTGCGAGGAAGAGGAGAAGTTAAATTCTTTGTAGGATGTTTGTTTGTAAAATTGTGAAATGATTATTTTGAGTGATTGTTAAGCACCTTCAACTAATCCAGGGATCTCTACCAATAGCAACATTCCGACCATTCCCAATTCGCCATCTAAACCCCTTTTTAAACAAATCTCTTACCCCTCATCATCCTACTTGGGAGGCTATCAGAATTCTTTAAAATTCTCCAGCTTTGCTTGGCTACGAGGGTTTGATTAAAAATATTAAAAATTCTGAAGCCCAGCCCACCTTCATCCTTTCTAGTATCGAGCTTTTGCTAGCTCATCCAATGAGCTTTAGGTTTGTTATCCTTTTCGCCCCACCAGAAGTTGGCACAAAGCTTTTGTAAATCCTCGTTGAACTCTTTGGAGAGCCAAAAACAACTCATAATATAGGTAGGAATTGCCTGAGCCACCGCCCTAATCAAACATGCTTTCCCCCTCTCGACAACATTTTCCCCTTCCAGCCTTGGAGACACTTCTCTAATCTCCCTTTAACTGAGTTAAACAATGATTTTTTATTTCTGCTGTTTTGAGAGGGCATCCCTAGATGAATGCCAAGATTATCATTAATTTTAACCTCAAAGAGATTGCTAATCCACTCTTGGTCCTTGGCCTTAACATTCCGACTAAATAAAATGGCAGGCTTGTAAAAATTAATCATTCAGAGTCAATCAACTTTCAACAATTATTTGTTAACATAGTGACCAAGAGGCCTTAGAATTCAATCTATAGTAAACAACTATCTAAAAATCAAATTGTTACCGATTCTCTTGACATTCAAATGTTGTAGGATAAATCATAGATATCTTCTTGTACATGTGACAACTTACGAGCTCAAACATGGGACGACCATGAAGTAGTTTAGCATCACAATCACCACGCCGATAAATTAACTAATGTTAATGCAAGTTGGATCAAGCCAAATTTTTGTCAATCCAAGAACGCGCCGAAAATTTTGGGTTGGGTTGCCAAAAAAAAAGCCCAACTCAACCCACCCTTACAATTTAAGTAGAGTCGTTCAGGTTTATCGAGTTATTGATTCTATCGTACATCCCTAACTTATATTATGAGAAAAGTTGAGCTGCACATAAGCCAGTAAAAGACGCGAACATTTTAAAAAAACCTTATCAACATAAAAAAGTATATATTTATAAGGCAAAACTATAAGGTAAACAGAGTCCAATAAGTAACAAAGACTTGAATAACTATATCAAAAGCATAAACCATCATATAAATAACATTAATCTCTCTAAAAAGCCTTTAAAGAGATTATAGAACGAAATGAATGATACTTACTAATGTAGCTGAAGCTGATGATGTTGAGAAGCAAGTCTAAGTCGTGACTGAGCTGGAATGTGTTTAGAAATGACTTTTGCAGTTTCCTTCCACCAAGAAACCTCAGATTCTTTCTCAATAACTTCCTGCCTCGCGCAATCTAAATCGCCTTCGAGTTCTTTTATTCGTTCTTCCTGTCTCGCTTCAAGCAATTCGTGCAACTTTCTTTCGAGCTCTAATGAAGAAACTCCATGTTGCCTATCAGTGCAATCTTCTAGGATATCATTGGCTTCACCAGAACTCATACAACAGTTTCTTGTCGAATCAGTGTTCTTTGTTGTCTGTGGTTTCAAATAGCTGACTTTCAGAACTTGAAATAAACAATTGCTTAAAAAATGGAATAAAACATTCTCATTATGGATAACATTTTAATAATATAAGATACGGTTAGTTACAGGTTTAGTCTCAAAATTGAAAATTGTAGGACCTCATAGTCCAAAATTTAGAGCTTACGAACTCATTGGACACTCTAAATTAAGGTGCCAAATAGATATAAATTACCAACTTTTTAGATAACCAGAAATTCCATGAGATAATAAGATATTTTACAATTAAATTTATTTATGAGTTTCAAACTTGAGAGCTCCGAGAGAGTATACTTTCGAGACTCCAATCCTACACCAACACGGCCATCCCTTAAAAAGTAAATTTAAGAACTTGTTATTATATATTGTCAATGCACCATGACCACATAAACACAACTATATTTCAAAAAAAAAAAAAACACAAAACTACAAATTTTTAGGGATGATTGGATTTGGAGGAGAGGAAGAGGAGTTGAACTCCTTAATTATTTTTAGTACATTACAACTTTTTATCAACTCCTCCCCGACCTCTCTTCAACATCCTATCAAACATCAAATCTAATTTTTTTTATCAAATTTCATCTAAATCAAACATCTTCTCTCCTAAACACAAATCTCAAAAAAATGTTTTTTCAATCTCTCTTCTCTAAAACATCAATCCCCAAACAAGCATTTCATATCCTCAAATCACTCAATTTCCTTTCTTATTGCGGTTCATCTCTCTCCTCTCATCAATCCCAAAATCCAATCATTTGGAATTAATCTACTTCACTAAATTAAAGAACCTATGTTGGAGATTATAAAACTATCCACTGCTAAATTTTAAAAGGTAAATGATAATGAACAACCATAGATCTAAGAATTAAGATATAATATAACAAAGATATTTCTTGTCCAGATAAAGCTTCATTGTTTACATGATCTATGGTTGAGAGGTGTCGCTCCTCAAATCATGTCATCATTTTCTTCTAGGAAATTGAGAGGTGGCGCTCGAGTTAAAACCAGGTGAAGTCATAAATATTGTTGTTAAAATATTTTAAATCTCGAGTTTTATTCTATCTTGCTCCTTAAATCTTTTAAAGTCTAATTTTAGTTTTTGACTTTTAAGTTGGTTCCATTTTGATTCATAGATTTTTAAAAGTTCAATTTTTATTTCCTGAGCTCAAAAGTTTGTTCTATTTAAGTCCAGACCAAAAAAGGGGTTAAAAATTGATACTATGATAAATTTGAAGATAATATTTATTGAAATTGGTCCAATAATGTTAATAAAGTGCAAGAGTTAGCATTAGTAAACCAACCAGTTCCATTTCCATCAAATAAACTTGAAAAGCAAAGGTAATATATAAATTTTAGTATGTTCTCACATACCTTAATTCTTAGCTGCTCTATGCGTCCAGAAAAACTTTCAGCTTCCAAGTGGATCTGCAAACGTTCTAACTCGGCCTCAAACTCAGACTCCAGTTCGTCGATACGTTCCTGACATTCCCCTTGTTCGTGCAGACAGGACTTCCAATGATGATTTGGTATAGTTGAATGTGCATCAGATAAAACTTGAGATGAAAAATCTTGCTGATATGAAAACTGACTGGTCGAACAAGGACCATCTTGGCAATCGGTCAAGGAGCATGCCACATCTGTATTTGAGTGGAATGGCTCAAAAGGATTGTTCTTTCTTCCTAGATCCTCTTTGATATCTTGAAGATGTTCCATTTGTCTCCTCAAATCTACCATCTTTGAGAGTTCATTTTTACTTGCAAGTACAAGATACAACAAACTGCATCCAACTCCCAAGTTGAATGACATATCTTCTTTCCTACTCAGTCCTGTAAAATTTCAAGCACACGTGAAAAACTACCAACATAAGAAAAAACAACCACAAAATAGAGAGGCAGAAAGATCCAGCTCTTAAGAAAAACAGTGTTTGAGTGTAACGCCCATAACCCAGGATATGGATGAGGTCTTGGAATCCGGATCTCGCCCCTTTAGGCCCCAGCATTCCCCTACGTCCGCTGCAACCCGGCCACGTTAACAACTTGCCTTTTAAGCGCTTCTAAGAGTGAAGACTATCCCACAAACAATCATAGGTCCTTTTAGCATATTTTGTCCTCACTCACATGCATCATAGGAAAATTCCTACGAGATCACCCAATCTAAGACTACTCCAAGCTAAGCACACTTAACGGTGAAGTTCTTTCGATTGTGCCACCGAAAAGGAAGGTGCACCTTGTTTGTATGGTAGTACAAACCAATTTTTTCAAGTCTTTCTTAACCATGAGACTCTATTCCCTAAGATCCCTCTCATTCAGATGTGGGCTCGTTTCATTCATGTACCCCTAGTCTAACCATGGGCGTTACATTGTGGTTAAAATTACAGTCGCTTGAGCCGAACCCTCACGATATGGCCTAGTGGTCAAGAAGATGTTAGAGAACCAAAACGTTATGAATTCAATTTATGATGGCAATCTATCTAAAAACTAATTTCCTATTGATATTTTGACAATTAAATATTATAAGATTAGCATGTCTGGTACATGAGCATAGTGGAGGTGCACGTAAAAAAGCTTGATTCCTTTATCTTAGTTTTAAATTTCAAACCTTACCTACCATTATATATAAGGAAGCCAGTAGTTATCGAATTCAAATCTTAAAAACCTTTTTTCAAATGAGAAATCACTTCCCCTGGCATAATTCATCAACCCATCAAACAGTTCAAATGAAATAAGTTTGAAAGAATGTCAATCAAATGTTTGTTATCTAATAAACCTTATGAACTATTCCAGATTATTGAACTTCTTAAATATCAAAGCCCACATACAGATTGCCTCATTCAATGGTAGATTGGCACAATCCGTTCCGCATTAGAACATATCCATTTCTTTAGTTCTTAATCGTTTAGATTACAATTTCAATCATCCATAAATGCAATAGCATTGCTAAATCGAAAACGATCACGATAAAACGAAGAACGTCCAAACCCTAAAATAAACGCAATCAAATATCGATTCAAACATGTTCACTCACCTGGCCGAACAATCTCCATCGGTGAAGACGACGAAGCGCCGCCATGTACTCCATTCCTCGAGCACCTACTACACATCAATCGATCATCAATATCTCCGCCCTCTTTCTCTCCCTCAACCTCCGCCGCAGCTCTCCTCCGCTTCAATCGCCGGAACGAAGCCAGCCACCGAGCAACAACCCGCCGAGGCGATAAACAATGAACAGTTACCGAGTCCTCCGGAAGGCGCTCTCCGGCACCGGACATTACAAAATCGCCGCCGCCGTCTTCTTCCCGGAGAATATCAACAACACGCAAGAGGCGGCTGGTGGAGTTGCAAGAATCTGAAACTTCTTCGGATTTAAAGAGCGAACTCATGAGGGAATGAGATTGCTTCGATTGAGTAAATGAGGCAGCAGAGAGGATATTAAATTCGATTAGGAATTGACAGAGAAGAAACTGAAAAGCTTATTTCGAATTGCAGAGAGAGAATATTAATGGCGGGTTGGAGATTGGTTCTGCAATTCACGAGATTTCTCCTCGCTTGATTAAAAGCTTCAATTACTTCGTCGTCTTTGATAATGGAGGATTGAAGGTCAATAATTTCGATGAATTAATGATTTTCAATCTGATAGTCAAGTTGGATTTGACTTAATAATTTCTCTGTCGACCAACTATGATATTTTAAAATTCCCTCCAATTCAAGTTTCCTTTTTCAAATCAAAATTCTATTTTTGTCTTTTTTTCTTTTTTTTTTTTATTTAATGTATTTGTTTTTGTTTTTTTTTTTACATTTCCTTTCGTTTGTTTTCCAATTTTGCCTTTTTGAGCCTTGGATTTATTATTTCAAATACTTATTTACTCAATATTTCTAAAAAAATAATATTTAAATGAGTTTTTGACTCTATTATTACTTTTAAATATTTTTACTCTTAAAAAAAATTAAATTTAAATGAGTTTTTTATTGTAATTATTATTTTTAAATATTTAAAATAAAATTTCATTCTAAATACTAATTTTAATTAAAAACTACATTCAAACAAATTTTTAACGGTAATCATTACTTTCAAGTATTTAAATAAAATTTTCATTCTAACTATTTTAAATATATATATATATATATATGTGTTAATTCTAATTCTTTGTACATTTTAAATTTAATTAGTCGAACAAATTTATTGGACAAAATGCTCACCTCGATCAGAAAAAAAGGTTCAGTTTTCAAATAAATAAATAATTTACTAAATTAAACGTTTCCAAATAAACAAAAGTTCAGTGAATGATTTTGTTTTTAATAAGGTAAAACGAGAGGGTTTTTTCCTAATATATTTGTTTTATTTAAGTACAAATTAAGTGTGTGGGACCACAAACCCTACATAGATGGCACTACTACCCTCAAATACCCATTTTTAAGATCATACCTGTGAAATTGGTGTTGAAGTGGATTAACCACAAACAATAAAATCACTGCGCCACCAACTTTTTAAGTGTCACTAAAATGACTTTCTCATACTCGTCTTCCTAATATATTTTTTGATTTATTTTTAAATTTAGGTTTTTGTTTTTAAGTTGATAGTACAGTTATTTGAAAATTATTTCCAATGATACTTAATACTTATTATTATGTACATAATCACATGACAAATTAGGTAAAGTTGATTGAGTGAATACTACTGCATCGCTATTGTCAGTTGAGCTATGTGTCACGGTCGCACTCTTCGACTCGTGGGCGTCATGATCTCACACTTGTCATGGCCAGCTTTAGAACGGAATTACTCAAGTCGTATACTCAGATCGCCCATACTTTGTTGCTCGTCGGGTCGTTAAGCGAAGTTCTCAAGACCTCGACTATGCTTTATCGAATTCGCAGCAGAATTATCTTGGTCATGCTTATATGCTCGCACAAGCATCCATTCTCCAACGAGAATCCAATGTGAAAATGGCGGACCGCCTCTCGATATATGTTCAACCTCCGTCCCATGGGCAATGGCGCAATGTCGTCACACTCATGTCGCCCGACACTGTCCCCGGATTTCCATTCTCGAAGGAATTCGCCTAAGACACTCGTCTTGCAAGCGCTCGCTCACACCACGACACACGCATGTGCCATGAGGTAGCTCACTTAGGCCATAGGGCCTACGAATGGTGGACAACTGACATCATGCCTCCCCTACTACCCTCAAATACCCATTTTCAGTCTCCCACCAATGCATGACTTTTTGGTGAGCTTACATCTTCATACGAACTTAACTCCAAAGCCTCTCGTCAAAACTCCATCTCGAGCTTTGACATCGTCGGGATGACTTGGGGCCTCATCATGCCCTCACTAAGCCTTGACATTGACACCTTGACACCATCGTGGCTTTGCTTCCTGATGCATCTAGCTGACACTACTGAACACTCTTCTTGGTGTGATGGATGATGTACTGTCCTCCTCGATTCACATCATGACTTGTTAGGACGTGGGTCGTTTGAGCATATTCTATGACTCTGACACTATGCTCGTTTTCTACGGTAAAGTAATTTATTTGATAGGTTGACATCGAGTTGGATTTTGGTATATTTAGTTGAAAAAATATTAATGTGTTTAGAAAACAAGAATAAATTGTGATGTGATTATTACATAACTCAAATTTCTACTTGTGCATCCGCCACTGGAAACAAAGTGAACATTCTCTACTCGTTGAGGGTAAAATTGGGAGGAATTTTGAAGTAAAGTAGTCTTCTAGGTGACTATTAGGGTTAGGGAGACCGTTTCAAAATTTCCTAATCTTCATTTGAAAATTGTGAAATATGTGGAAATAAAAGTTACGATAATTGAGAATGAAAGACAAAGAACATGAATTTTGGGCTAAATGGAGGAGAGAAAAGAGTTATCATGGAGAGAGAATGAGACATCGTTACCGAAAAGATAGGTGACGCGTTGATTCATTATTTGATAGTAAGCCAATTCAACACCACATTACGGATTCAATCATGAAATTGATATTTGACTCTTATTTATTTGAGAGAGTAGATACACATGTTAGTTTATTAGGCAGTTAATAGTGAGTTATTTTCCATGTGTATGGGGAAATTTTTTTCACCTAAAAGAAAGTGCGTATTCTTCCTCCATTTTTTTCGTTTCTGGTCATGGCTTATCTAAATCAAGATTCGTCTCTTATAAGTGTTCATTTACTAGTTTTTTCATCTTATTCGCCCGATCGTCTCTATGAACTTCATCCTCAAATGTTAATAAGAGTATGTACTATATGCAATGATACCTACACAATGGTTCTAGTTTCAAACTTATTGACAAAGCATAACTATGTTTATAAAGTATAGATCTATGGTTTTAGCATTGTCAAAAACTTTGATTTGTTGATGGAAGTCTTCGACTACTTACTCACCCTCAACTTTCGACTTAGATTCGAAGTAACAATGTGGTGATCAATTGACCATTGGACTTGACTCTCGCACAAATTGTAACAGCCAAATTTTTTTTCTTTAATTGGAAATAAAATGTGTTTTATTTATTCGTAAATTTCGAGGGGTTAAAATGACCAAATTATCCTTAAAAATGATTATTGGACTTAAGGAAGCAAGGGCAAAAAGGTAATTTCTTGAGTTTAGGGTTAAAATAGGAATTTTTGTCATTATGGGGCATTTTGTAAATTTCGCCACCAAAAGACAAAATAGGGAAAAAGACGATTTTGGAAAAAGAACAAAATATGTATAAGCCAAAAGTAATCAATTGGCTATAAATAACCAATAATTGGGTGCGAAAATCAAAACCTTAATCATTTGTTCATTATTGCGCCATCGCACGTATTCCGAGACATCAAAATCAGTAAAGTCAGCGCCGCCGTTCGTGGTTTTTCGTGTAGCCACCGTCACAATCTGATCAGCTAATTGGAGGAAGTCGCGTGTCAGCCAATCGCTGCCTGCCCCTGTGCTCGCCAATTAGCGTCGCCACGCTTGTACCATTTGCAAGCTGCCGCCCATGCCCACCATTGCGCACCTAACGCGTGTCGCGTTGCCGTTAGACTGCCCAACTTCTTCTCAGTCTCAGATTAGTGAGATGCATTTGAGCCTGCAACGTGCGCCGAAGCAAGCACCGAGCCATTTCGAGCCTCCTAGCACTCCGAGCCTGTTGTTCATACGCCTCACGTGCGGACGACCACCAAGCCACGCGCCGCCGGTGCCGATGACGTCTCTAGTGATCAGAAAAGTCTTGAACTTCACCCTTAAGTTGAATCCAGTGTCTCGAGTCTGTTTTTTGGGTTTTTAAGTCCTAATTCTCGCTCGTTTGTCCTCTATGACCCCTTTTAGGTGGAGATCCTTTAGGAATTATAGTTTCGAGTTTCAAGGGCCGTTTCGAGCAGTTTATGACCAAGGTAAGAGATTGTTTCCCCAGTATAGGTTCATTGTGGGTCATCTTGAGCATATTAATGGTTGGTTTTGCATTGAATAACTTGTTTGCCTTGAATGTTGAATTCCCGAGTATGTTTACGTTCTATATGGCTTCATGTGTTTAATCGAGTTTGTTTCAACATGTTTAGTTTCGAGACTACTATGTTATGTTGGTGATTGATTCCTGACAAGATGTGAGTTTAATGTGCTAGGTTTATGTTTGTTGTCCCAAAGGGGGTCGAGGTTGTTAATCAAGTATTGTTATCCCTATTTATGAGATTCCAAAGGGAACCATTCGTGTTTAGACGAGGTTAACTGTTCCAAAGGGGACCAAGAATGAGTAACTAAGCTAGGTGTTCGAAAGGGAACCACCGAGGCATACCGAGTTAAAGGTCCCAAAGGGGGCATGACTTTATAGAGCACGAGCTACGGTTAGGTCAGAAGTGTCTTGATCGCTAGATCAAATAGGGGACTAGTTCAAGTGCTGAGTGTTGAGGAAGATATTCCTACTTCGCGGTAGTGTTAGGGATCGGAGGGTCACCCGATTAGCTATACCTACCCTGAGTTTGCTTGACTTTTCCCATGTACCGTACTAGGAGCATAAGTCGGGAGATATCCCACTGCGGAGGGTCGTTGATCTACCCTTTCCGCGAGTGTTCGAAGTTTGATGGCAACCATGTTGTTTCAGCTCAGCGAGGTGCTCTCTCACTAGTTTAGGTTACCAAGATTAAAGATAAAGATCGAGTTTAAAGATAAAGATCGAGTTTAAAGATAAAGCTTTGAGTTTCAATATAAGAAAAATATTGAGTTAGAGTTAATGTTTGAGATATTCTGTGTAATCGTGTTACTTCGTGTTTCTCTGATTATGTGTATGTTCTTGTTAGATCCCGTGCTGTGACCCTTTTTGAGTTTTCGCGAACTCACCATTTCCATTGTAGAATCCTTCCAGGTACTTACATGTAAACTAAGATGGATGAGCTGAAGCTAATGTGACCATGTGCAAGCTACATTAAAGCTTAGGGAGTTTGTATTAAAGTTTGTTATTTGATTTATTGTTTAAAGCATGAACTCTGATTTTTATGTTTTTAAGTTAATTCAATAAATGCAAATGTTATTTCAGCATGTATCTAAGAGTTTATTAAATGTTTAATTCATGCATAAAAGGTTAAGGCACCGAGTTTGACTCCGTGTTGGGTCGGGTCCTTACACAAATCTCTTTCAATTTTTTTTTTTAGGACAAGAGATTTGTGATGATCTTAAGGAGCGATTTCAACGTAAGAATGGTAATCGCATTTTCAAGTTAAAACGCAAACTCCACACACTTCTTTAGGAAACTCAACCAACGGTGACATATTTATCTCTCTTAAAATCTACTTGGGATGAGTATACATTTTATCGTAGGTCATGCACGTGTTGTCACTGCACTTATGGTGGAAACAAGAAGATTGGAAAGTTTGGTTATGCTCAACAAGTCGTTTGGTTATGCTCTTATTCAGATTCCCTTAACGGATCCAATTCTTAGCATCAATACATATTTCTCTTTTGTGGCTCAAGAAGAGCATCAATGTTATGTACCAGTTTGATCTTGTACAACAACTTTATCACTTACAGTTGCACAATCCTCTACTTCGTCTTCAACAACCTCTAGACAATTTCGACGATCACATCGTGATCAACCTTCATGCACACACTTTGGAAAAATTGGTCATACGCTTTGTAAAGGCCTAATCCTGACAAGGGTCATATTTAGGCCTTTACCCTAGATGCATGAGTAAAAAGATCTTTGAAACTATAGACATGGTGAATAAATGCTTCATTAATAGAATCATCAAAATAACTCTTTAAATCAAAAAAAAAAAAAAAAAAACAGTTCATAAAACGATTCAATAAGGAAGAAAAACAACAAAAAAAACACGTCTCCAGGAAATCCATAAATAATGTGAAATCAAGTGATGCAAAGTAAATAAAGATCTAGACAAGCTCATGGTCTATGCAGCTCCGGATCAACCATTATGATAAAGCCCGTGCGTACCTGTGGATGCCGAGAGAGAATAGAGGTAAGTTATTAAACCCAGTAAGGATCTCTAACGTGAGATCAGTATAAGCATGAATATGATAAGTGAAAATGCAAACACGTGATATCAGATGATACATGTAATTAGTGGATACACCCAGGCAACCCAAATGAAATAATGTCATCTCGAGTCTTTAGCATGTAGTATTTGTAATGTGAAGGCAACCCTTTTTGGGATCTTCCTTCTCGGATAGTAGATAGTAGTTATAATGTTGGGGCAACCCTTTTTAGGATCTGCCTTCCCAGGCCTTCAACGGATACTTGTATGTGGGTTTTATAATATTATGTAATGATAATAAGAATGCATGCAACGATTAATATGTGCAACATATGTAACATGTCAGCTTAGCATGAGTCTCTAGTATGGTTCATAAGATATATTAACCAACACATGACACATTTATTCAGTAAACATAGCCATTAACAATCAGAATAAACAATTTACTGAATTTCTTTTGTTTAATTCAAACAGTTTTTCTCTCACTTTTGCTTTATTTATTTATTTTTTTTGTTTTGTTTGGTGGAAGATGGATTCATAACCTTTTTAGTTTTCAACAAACATTAATATTATTGCTTCATTCTTTAACCTAAAAAAAAACATTATATTTGTTCTAAATTAACATAGTGATGTGTCAAGAAAATGATGAATTATAAATTTAGTTGGTATAATAGGGAGAAAATTCGAATTTAATTTATATAATTCATATAGTTTGATAAAGATTAAAAAGAATCTATATTATTTATAAATTGCTAGCAAATTAAATACGCAAATGAAAATTTTAATATATGAATGATGTAATTTCTATGTAATGAACTACTTATCTCGCACTATAGTCATTAAAACATAAATAATTAACTTCTATCTATTTTATTCATTAATAATTACGAAACTACATGTTAGATTCTATGACATCATAGAAACTAAAATTCTTATTTTTTATGGCTCAAATTTATTTTTCACACCTTATGAACTATAATATAAATTCCTCAAAATCAAACCGAAATTATCTTCAAACCATAGTTATTAAATTTATAATTTACAAAAAAAAAGAAGCAAATCTATGTACAATTAGAAGAAAAAACAAAACGAGCATAGATCAACTGACACCGTTGATGCATTAGTATCCACTCCATTATTGAATCGAGTTCTACTAATGTCTCTATGTAGGATTTTGTTGTTCCCGTCCTAAAAAAAAAAAAAAAGAGAGAGAGAGAGGGAAAAGAAGACACACCAAAACAAACAAACAAAACAGATAGCGCCAAAGCGAAGATAGATAGAGACAAAACTCAGATCCTTCATCAACAACCGCCATATCCAATTCTGCTTTGTTTACAGTAATTTTCTTGTCAATTCTTCTTAATCCCTCAACCAATTTCGTCGGAATATTCCATCAATTTCTCTCTATAAACCCTACATTTTCATATTTTGTTCTTTTTAATTTCATCTGATTCTTTCTTTCTTGTTCGTATGGGAGCTTGAATCGATTGAAAGCCAAGTCAATCTTCTTTTTCTTTCCACCATTACACATCGAGTGAGAGCGTGACGGCAACAGCGATTACAGAAAGTGTTTCCTTCAAGGCCAATCAAAAATCCATTTCCATTTTGGTTCCGGAATTTGCACTCTCTGCCCTACACAATCATGGCGTTTCTTCAATTGCTCGTTCTGGCGATCCGCGAGGCTGAAAATTTAGCTGCAATGTGTCTTCATAATGCGGATTCTAATCGTGGATTTGGTTTTTAGGAGCTTCGTTTTGTGCTTAATTTGGATCTCGAGTCGTATATCTCAATGGCTTTATTTCGCAAGTTCTTCTATCGGAAGCCACCGGACGGGCTTTTGGAGATATCCGAAAGGGTTTATGGTATGCCCTACACTTAGGTTAACTGTTGATTGAAGTTTAAATTGGAGTGTGGATTTTACCATAATCATTCTTTATCATTGATATCACAACGTAATATGCTTAGCGTTATGGGTTATTAGTTCTGGAAATCGTTTTGGTTGTCGCCTAAACTGAATGCCAAGTGATATTTTCGTGTTTTACTTGAATTGTTACTAAAAGTCACTATAGCTGTTGTATTTGTGGGCCTCTTTAATCATTGAGTTGTCCCTGTTTGAAATTAGTTCTATCAAGTTATAAGACCAATCGGTTATGAGTTCAATCTATGACGGCCATCTATCAAATAAATAATTTCTTACCAGCTTTCTTGATAAGGGAATGTCGTAAGGTCAGATGGTCTTTCTCGTGAAAAATGTCGAGAGTGCGCGTTAATCGCCGTGAATACTCATAGATGTCAAAATAAAAGTTGTTAGATGCAATCCCATTTGCTATAATTTCTCTGAGTTGGCTGTTGTAGATTCTATTGATCCATATGGGAGTTGGTCCACAAATTGTCCTTCTCCTTCCTTTGAAGTTACAGTTATTCTCATGATTATTTATTTATTTTTAATTATTGTATCTGCGTTCTTTTTGCCTCGTATTGTGCGTGCTTCACTTTTTCGCACCTTAAAGATACTTCGAATCCAGGCCTTAACTCCCGAAAACTTTATGGTGTTAGAAAGCTAAAGGCATTTTGTGCTTTGATGTGTGGGTATTGAATGAATATGTCATAATTTATAATCTTCTCCTTTCAAACTCGTGGAGGCATGTGTAGTTTTGCTTGATTATAGATGATTGGGACGTAGGATAAAATCAGTTAATGTATGTGCAGTTTTCGACTGCTGCTTTACAAAGGAGGTTTTGGAAGAAGATGAATTCAAAGTCTATATTGGAGGCGTCGTGGGACAACTTGGTGAGAGTCTCACTGACGCTTCATTCATGGTGTTCAATTTTCGAGAGGGGGAGAGTCAAAGCCTGATTACTAATATATTAACTGAGTACGATATGACTGTCATAGACTATCCTCGACAATATGAAGGCTGTCCTCTGCTCACCATGGAGATGATCCACCACTTCTTAAGATCCAGTGAAAGCTGGCTCTCACTTGGGCAACAAAATGTACTTTTGATGCACTGTGAGAGAGGGGGGTGGCCAGTCTTGGCTTTCATGTTGGCTGCTCTTTTGATTTACAGGAAGCAGTATGCCGGGGAGCAGAAAACTTTGGACATGATTTACAAGCAAGCACCACGGGAGCTTTTGCAGTTGATGTCACCTCTTAATCCATTGCCTTCACAATTGAGGTATCTTCAATATGTATCAACAAGAAAGGTGGCATCAGAATGGCCTCCCCTTGACAGGGCACTTACTCTGGATTGCATAATTATTAGATATATTCCTAATATGGATGGGGAAGGTGCTTGTCGCCCAATATTTAGGATATATGGTCAGGATCCCTTTATGTCTTCGGATCGAACGTCCAAAGTATTGTTCTCAACCCCAAAAAAGAGTAAACTTGTTCGTCAGTATAAGCAGGTGACTACTTTTTCCCCTTTTAAATAGAGGGTTAGAGACTATATTCCACACTTATTTCTTGTCTATATTTACTTAAATTTTCTGTTTATATATATATATATATATATATAATAAAAACTGTATGTCTATATTTATTAAATTTTTTGTGGAAATTGCTTTCTGTTAGTTTCTGCTGACCAGTATTTATTTTTCTATAAATCTGTTTCTCTTTAGTCTGAGGTCACTTGTTCATCTATATAGACCTGGGTAGGATAAAACTTTGAACAATGAGATTCTGTTTTTTCCTTGTTCTCTCTTTGTAATGTCTTTTAGTTTCTTTTTTGAATTATGTCACTTCACCAATTAACTCAGAGTTGTGGTAAATTTAATTATATCAAATAACATTCCCCTCGCCTGTCAGCCTGAAAATTTGAGAATGACACAAGTAAAATTCAAAACGATTTGGTAAGAACTTGAATTCATGATTTCCTGTTCTAATAGCATGTTGAATCATGTTAAGTCACCAATTAACTCAAAAACTCGAGCTTATGAGTTGAAGTAAATTTAATTATATCAGTAGATGATATAACTAGTCTCTTCAATAACAACTAACAGTAGATCATATAACTGGTCTTTCATTGAAGTAAGAGCCAATTATAACCCTTAAATGGTAAAAAGAAAACAATACAAATTTGTGTTTACTTTGCAAGGGAACTTTTTGGTTTTGTGTGTGGTGGGAAGCCTACATGATTAATGAATGCATATTGCTGCCGTTTGTACATGATGGTATGGTTTTGTAACTGTTGCATATTTTGTTACAGGTAGAATGCGAACTAGTTAAAATTGATATCAATTGCCATATCCAAGGTGATGTTGTTCTTGAATGTATAAGTTTGGACAATGATCTGGAAAGGGAGGAGATCATGTTTCGAGTTATGTTTAATACAGCTTTTATAAGGTCAAATATTTTGATGCTTAACCGTGATGACATTGATATCTTATGGCATGCAAAGGATCAATTTCCAAAGGACTTCAGAGCAGAGGTTTGTTCAATTTCTATTTTTGTTTAGTTCCCCTCCTCCCTCTCTTTGTTAGATATATTTCTTAGCGTTCTTTCTTTCTTCTATTAATGTTACTTCTTTCTTGTGTTCATATTCTCAAGACTAAAGATTATGTGTTTGAATGAAGGTTATTTTCTCAGAGATGGATGCTACGGCATCACTTATTTCAGTTGAATTGCCAAATTTTGAGGAGAAAGATGGTCTTCCAGTCGAAGCATTTGCCAGAGTTCAAGAGATCTTTAGTAATGTGAACTGGCTAAGCCCAAAGGCTGACGCTGCTCTTAACGCGCTTCAGAAAATAACAGCTTCAAATTTACTTCAAGAGAAGCTGGTTAGTTCCAGCTCTTTAGACAGAAACCAGTTGCTTGACTTATCTTTTGAAAAACTAATTTCGGAATCAGAGACATCTGAGGAGAATAATAGAAGTCCCCGAATGATGACACAAACAAATCAATCAAAGCCTTCTTCTGAACTATCTTGCACTGTAGGTTCAGTGAGATCAAAGATTGAACCACCAGAATTGCAGGTTGATCACCAACTACCACCTCAATCTTCCTTGTCAACACCAGTCTCCTCTCGTAGTTCTGTGCTAGGTTCACCTTGCCAAATGTTAAGTAATCACAGTGTACCCTCAACTCTACACGATCCTTCCGAATTTAGTAGTAAAGAAGTCATACATCCAGCAACAATATCTTCGCCATCGTCGACGAGTGCTCTAGATTCCCCTAAAGATAATCAACCGAGTAAGCTTCCTGTTTTGCCTCTCCCACTGCCATTAGAGCCAAGTTCTACATTAGAAAAATCTTCTATCACCACGTCAACTTTATTCAATCCTGATTCGTTGTCACTTCGCCCACTTTCTTTGGAACCTATTAAATCTTCAATTTCCCAACCGTCTCAAACCGTGTCACAGGGGAGAAGTCAATTATCAACATCTTCGTTACAACCAATGCCTACCACTTTTGTTGTGGAGGCCCCACTCTCTTTCAGTGGGAGCTCACCTTCAATATCTTCTTCTTCTTCTTTATTGAGATCATCTCCATCTTCCTTTGCTAAGGAATCATTTTTCATTCCCACTCCCCCTCCCCCTCCTCCTTTCTCTCATCTTGATCCCCCACACCCTTCTAGTAGGACAAAGGGTTCAATTTCTCCATCTCCACCACACCCTTCTTCTACATCTCTACTATTATCTTCTACAAAGACATCAGCTCCAATTGTTCCTCAACCTTCTTCGTCTTATAACCATATAGTTTCTTCTCAGACACCAAATTCAACGAATTTCCCTCCCACTTCCCCTCCACTTTCTGTCCCTCCATGTTCTAGCCTTAACTTGTGCACTAGTGTTGTCTGTCCAACATTAGTGCCCCCACCCCCACCCCCACCTCCACCTCCTTCACAGAAGGACTCTATAATCACAATCATGCATGATCCCGCACTTCTGCCTCCACCGTCAGCCCTGCCCTTGCCCGCATCTTGTTTGACTCCAACATCTACTTGTGGTTATAGTATCACGTCTTTAGGACCACTGCTACCACCACCGCCGCCACCACCACCACCTCCCAGTCTTGCACCACAAGATTCCACTATGGTAGTTAGGAACTTGATAGTTGTACCTTGCCCTCCGCCTCCACCTCCTCCACCCTTTCTTAGTTCTTCCTTAGGTCCTAGTATTGTATCATTAGAGCCACCTCCGCCTCCCCCTCCTCCCATTCTCGCGCCAAATGTTTCTGCAACAAGGCATGTCTCTTGCCCCCCTCCTCCTCCACCACCTTTTGTAAATTCTAGTTCAGGTGCTGTAACATCAGCTCCACCTCCTCCACCTCCTCCAGGTTTTTCATTGAAAGGTTCTGCAACACATGCTCCACCTGCACCCATTCCTCCAAGTCTTAGCGGTAGTAAACTTTCAAATGTCAATGGTACTTCACCTGGCAATAATAACAACAACGTGCCTTCTATTCCTGGACCTCCTTCTGGTGCTTTATTGAATGCTAAGGGACGAGGCCTTGGACGTTTGATTTCCAAAAACATTTCTCAAACTAAAAAGTCCAATTTGAAGCCTTATCACTGGTTAAAACTAACGAGGGCCATGCAAGGAAGCTTATGGGCAGAGACACAAAAGACTGATGATGCTTCCAAGTGCGTGTCATATATTCTAGTTGTCTCTTGTATGTTTAAAGTTTACTTTGTTAATTTTGTCATTCTAATTATGTTAATTTAGTTAATCTATTTGTGATAGAGCTCCAGAGTTTGACATGTCCGAACTTGAAAGTCTTTTCTCTGCAGCTGCCCCAAATTCGAAGGCTGGAGGTTCCGGTGGAAATTCAAATCGCATGGCCTCAGGACCAAAGTCAGATAAAGTTCATTTGGTAATCAAAGACATAATCTTATTTGTACATTTATTTCGATGTAAGATTCAATTCAAGCCAGTTTTATCATAATTCTAGCCATTTAAGAAGCTGTATTCCATTGATTGGGTTCTGTTAGTGCAAACATAGTTGTTCTTAGTTTTTGAACTTCCCTATAATTGGGTATGGGCCAGTGCATCTCATACTTTCTTTTCTATATGGATTGAAAACCTCTTAAATGTACCAAAAGATTTGTTTTGTCTGCCGAACTTTGTAGGTTGATTTTAAGTTTAAACTAATATAATTATATTAAATATCTCATTCGGGGCAGCTTTTAGTTGTTAATTTATTTGTTACAATATGGAACAATATTTTTTTTTTCTATTTGAGAGTATTTGGGTCAACTTATGCACAATTCAATATTTTCATAGGATATACTGCTTAACCCTATAACATTTGGATGTCAAGAAAATCTAGGAAACCAATTCCTAGGCAGGTGGTCACCATAGAGTGAATCAGCAATTTTTTGGTTTATTTGATAATTTTTTACCACTAGGTTACCCATGATGGTTAATAAGGAACAGTTAACTAATAATTTATTATACTTGGAACTACTTTTTGATCCCAAGTTTTGTATTAAGTTGTTTCTTATCGAATAATTACTACTTTTCATTGTTCAAATATAAAAATTGTGGCTAACACTCTGTGATCGATACATTGCTATACATTTTCATCGAAGGCAGTTTATGTTTCAAGTTTCTACATCTTCTGGCAGATTGAACTTCGACGGTCCTATAATTGTGAAATTATGCTCTCTAAAGTTAAGATTCCTTTGCCAGATATGATGGTAAGTTATTAATCGGGATGTGGAAATTACAGCGCATCACATAGCATTGATTATTTGTTTTGGCATTATCATTGCCAGTCTGCAGTCCTTGCATTGGATGATTCGGCATTAGATGTGGACCAGGTTGAGAACCTAATCAAGTTTAGCCCAACAAAAGAAGAAATGGAACAACTTAAGGTGCTTATTTCTTTTGTTGCTGCTTACATTTAGTGGTTTATTGATGCTTTCAGACTGGGTTTTCTTGATTGGCTATTTGCCGCGACGTCTTCATCACGTTTTCTGTTTACATCTAGGGAATTTTCAATAGTAACCATCTATGTATCCTTCATTTTTTTTTTCTTGTACCGGCATCTCCACGTCTCTCTCATCCATCTATCATGTACCTGTTTCTGTTTTGATGTCTTTGTAACATTTGTTACATATCATTGAAATTGTTCACGTTTCCTATATAAAAAACATTGAGTGATTTGATCATATTGTATTTCCTTTAGTTCGCACTAATTCTTTGTGATCTGCTTTATCTCTACCATGATTTTGTTGAAAAACTTCATTGTCCCTCTTCTGACGTTGAAATCTTTGATTTACGTTCAGGGATACACTGGGGACAAGGACAACTTGGGAAAATGCGAACAAGTGCGTTTATTCTCTTATCATTATTTGTATCACGAGTTTCATGCTAGTTTTCTTGACCAGTGTTTTGAAAGGCGCACCCAGGCGCACTCAGGCGCGCGCCTAGGTCATTCGTAGCGCGAGATAAGTTTTTTAAAGTATCAAAATGTCTTAAATCACTTATGCGTGTTTATATATCGTTTTTTTTACAAAACTTAATTTCTTTCTATGAAAAGTATATTTTTTTATGTTTTTTATATTGTGCGCCTTAAGTAAAAAAGCCCGTGCCTTAAGGTGCGCCTCAGGCCCCAGAGGGCCATTGCGCCTTAGTGTGCCTTGGGCTTTTTAAAACACTGTTCTTGACAACTAAATGTTGTAAGATCTGACGGTATCTTCTCTAATAATAGTCGAAGTTGAGGTGTGCATAAGCAGACCCGAAAAGTCACAAATATCAAAAAATTTATTTGTACCACGACATGAGAAAATTCTATTTTAGCACAAGTCCCATTCTTTCATATATATTATATATATAAATTTTTTTTATACATGGGAGTGTTCGAGCTAGTTTACGTGCATCTTAACTATTCTTACGAAACTAAGTGACCTGTAATTTTTTACTGTTGTTAAAATTCGTAGGAAATTATTTTCTAGATAGGTTGCGGTGGCAACCATGAATTAGACCATTATCTCTTAGATCCGACTCTTTTTGACCACAAGACTAACTTATGATGGTTTATATATTTTGATTTTCTTGTTATTTATTGAGAATTTGTTTCCTACAAAACAAAAATAAACCGCTTCTGTCTTTTTCCCCAATAGTTTTTCTTAGAATTGATGAAAGTCCCACGAGTGGAGTCCAAGCTAAGGGTTTTTTCTTTCAAGATACAGTTCCGTTTGCAGGTGAGGGACAAATTATTTAATTATTTCGTTCATTTTTCTTTTTCCTTTTTATGTTATTTGTCACCAACTTCACTATTTTCACTTTGTAGGTCTCTGACCTTAGAAATAATCTGAATACTATCAATTCGGCATCTGAAGAGGCAAGTTATATTCTTTTAAATTTCCTTAATTTAGGTGTGACATTTGGACGTTTTCACATTTTAAACCCTTTCTCTATGTGTTAGTCAGATCAGAAATTCGATAAAGTTGAAAAGGGTAATGCAAACAATCCTTTCGTTGGGCAATGCTTTGAACCACGGAACGGCTAGAGGTGAGAAAATTCTTTCCCTTGCAAATAGCATCACAATTTTGGCTATCTACACTACGTATGGACTTGAAAATTTGTGCTTTCTCTATCACGATTAATCTCTGAACTAATATAAACACCTCTCTTCAAAAGTGGATTTTTTTTTTGAGGTTACAACATCTTCGGGATTGGGGGACTCGAACCACAGATCAAGTAGATGCTAGTGCATTACTAATACCAGCTGAGCTATGCTCGTTTTGACCTGAAGTGAATATTAAAATTTATTGCAAGTATTTATTATATAATAACGTTTGTTTATCCTTTTCAAGTTGCATACATCTTTAAGAATTGAGCATACAAATGAAGGAAACACCATTTGTGATAACAAAATGAAGAACACATTTATTTATGTGCATTTTTAGTTCAAATGAATACATGTTTGTGTTCTAACATTATTGTCATAATGAATATTATTTAAATATTTAACTTCTCCTTGAATCTAAAGTTTTTCGACTGTAATAATCACTTATAATTATATTATTGTTGTTTTTGAAATGAATTATTGTAGATAAAACTGTGACTCGTAAACTCAACTTAATAATCCAAAAAGAAGTTTACTAGAATATTATTTAAATATCAACTTCTCCTTGAATCTAAAGTTTTTCGTCTGTAATTAACTGTTTACTAGTTTTGCCTCATTTCTCTTTTATGATTGTGTACACTGTCAAAATGCTGTTACATGTTTTAGTTTCTGCTTTACCATAAAAACTTCTGAATGGTATCACAAAAACTTCCAAGTTTTCTTCTCTTACGAGTTCTTGCTATTGTTCATGTAGGTTCTGCTATTGGCTTTCGGCTTGATAGTCTCCTCAAGCTCACTGATACACGAGCCAGAAACAGTAAGATGACTCTCATGCATTATCTATGTAAGGTAGACTTATCTTCCGTTCAATTCATTATTCATTTTTATTGTCAAATAATTTTTCAGATTTGCACTTGTATTGTATTTCAGCAAAAACCCGTGCAGACTTCTGTCCCGCCTGCATTTAGTACAAATGATTTGCCATAATTTTCATGTTTATGTAATGAGTATGTTTCAACATAATCACGAGTAAATGAAAATATCACAATGAACTAACCTTCCGCGAGCATGAACCATAATGCATTTTCTGATAAAGAACAGAATATCTTTAGAGTGCAACTTCTAGTAGAGCGAAAAAGATGAATCCTTATCCGACTATCGGATTGCAAGCAAGAACTATAACTCAACTGATATAAGTGTGTGCCATGATCAAGAGATTATGAATTCGAATTCCCGATCTCAATTGTGGTTGAACTCGAAAAAATTATCTGATTATATAACAAAAAGTTGTAGATGGCTAGCAAAGTGGACTTACTGAATTGAAGAAATGGGTATCCTCCAGTTCTAGTGTGATCTGCCGTTTTATAATAAAATGTGTACCGAGATCTACTTTTATTCTTTAGAGGAAGAAAATATTATATGCTAGATTGTTGATACTTGTACATTGGAAGAGGAAATTGATGAGCCAACAATTAGAAATTGTAGATGTACCCTATTTGTTGCATGCCTAGAATGAAAATGGAGAATAAAACACTGAGGGAATAATAAAACTTCTAAGCGGCATATCTTACGAAGGTGTTTGGATAAGAAATTATAGAACGACTATTTTGAGAGATTATAAGGTGGGATTATTTTGAGTCATTAGATATTTGAGTTTTAATAATAGATCGTTTGGATGATGACTTTTGTAGAGGAGTTGCAGTTAATAGGTCGTTTGGATGATGATTTTTGTAGAGGGGTTGCAGTTAATAGGTCGTTTGGATGATGATTTTTGTAGAGTGATTGCGGACAATAATTTGTAGTTAAAAATGAGTGATTATTTTGAGAGGTAGAAATGAATGATTATAAATGAATGATTTGAAATGAGTGGTTAGAAATGAGTAATTCGAAATGAGTAGTTAGAAATGAATAATTAGATATGAATGATAAAAACTGAGTGGTTAGAAATGAATTATTATTTTGATTAACTAGAAATGAGGATTAAAAATAAGTGATTATTTTGAATGATTACAATAGTTCGTTTGGATGTACATGTTTGAAGATGAGTTAGTAAAAGCTAATTTTTAATAGTTCGTTAACGACGCGAAACGAACACCCCAATAGATCTATATGCCAATTTGTAAGAATCTACCTGTTTAAGCGTAGGTGCTTGCTGAAAAGCTGCCAGAACTTCTAGATTTTCCAAACGACCTTTTGAATTTGGAAGCTTCCACAAAGGTACTGTTACTTCATTTCTTTGGTACACATTTGTACGGTTGTGACCAATATCCAGTGTCGTTTTGTTGGTTAAGCTAATCGTTTTGCAATCATGCACAGATACAACTGAAATATTTGGCAGAGGAAATGCAAGCCATAAGCAAAGGGCTTGAGAAGGTTGTTCAGGAATTGGCTAATTCTGAAAACGATGGGTCCATTTCAGAAGCTTTTTGCCGGGTACTGTATAGCAGTTAATGAATGATAGTTTTATTATTGTGAAGTTCTATAAAGTAGTTTGGATGGGGATTCGAACGATTGACATCTTAGTCATTCGACACTATGTTATTGAGCTACAACTGTTATTGGCCTAGTTTGGGGCTTGCATCTTTTTTGAAGAGAGACTTAGGCTTCTGGGAAAACGTATTGTGGCTCAAAATTTCTTCTACGCCTCATAATGATTAGTAGAATAATATTTAATTTACTTAATTCTTTAAAAATAGAACTGTTTTGAATCATAAAAATGTGAACTTTTACTACTTTTACTATTTACACTTGTAAAAAATTGAAACAAATTTTATAGAATAACTCTTTCTTATTAGTGATAAATAGTAGTGATGTTAGGAATTAATTTTAGAAATTTTGTTCCTATGACAATTGTGAGGGTAATTTTGTATACTTTTATACAAGTATTATGTTTTGCAATACTTAGTTTTACAAATTTAAGATTTGTATTATTCTTGATTAAAAATAGAGGGCTTACGCCTCATACCGGCCTCAAGACTTGCATCTCACAGTCTTGATGCCATCTTTAGCCTTTTTAAACATCGGTAATGAGTTCTTTTATTTATATCAGTTGCTGATCTTATTGTTTACGTGGATATATTCAGACATTAAAAGACTTCCTTTCTCATGCTGAGGCCGAAGTGAGATCTCTTGCCTCTCTTTATTCGAATGTGGTACGTTAGATGCCTCTTTTTTTCTATAATTTCGATATAGGCCAAATTGGCATTGTAAATTCTTTGAACTCTGTATTTTTCAGGGTAGAAATGCGGATGCACTGGCTCTTTATTTCGGCGAGGATCCAGCACGTTGCCCTTTTGAGCAAGGTACGTTCTTTCTTTGCGCCCCATCGAGAAAATAGAACTTACTAATCCGAAGGCAAAGAATTGAAATGAATATTACTTCTATAGCGCACATATCTGATACTGAAATCCTAGGCATTGGTTTATAATCAGTTGTTACAACACTGTTGAATTTCGTGCGGATGTTTGTGCGATCGCATGATGAAAACTGTAAGAAGCTTGATTATGAAAGGAAGAAAGCACAGAAGGAAGCAGCGGAAACGGAGAAGTCGAAGGTCAGTACCCCGAAAAAGGGGTCGGGATTCTTGACGTAGATTCCAACCTAGTGCAGCAGCAACATCGAACGATCCCAATCATTCTAACAAACATTTCTGCAGCATACTGAAGTTATTCTCCATATGCTGTGACCAAAGTAGCAGTAAACCACATAACCAGTGATCGAATAGCGCCAACGTCAATGTTGCTATTACGGATCGAAGAAAGTTTCGGTGGCACAAAAGAATAAGTACCGAGTGTTCGGGCAAAAATCAAAAAGCAGCAAGCCCTTTGTAGGGTCTGGAACTCATCAGCCATTGTTGCTGTCATGTTTGTTTAACTGATTCTTGGAGCAGAGATGGTGATGTTTAAGTCTTGTTTGAGGAAGCACTCAAATGGGACTTGGTTTGATCAGAGTTTTGCTGTAAAATATGTTCATGTTCTATTTAAATTTAATCATAATTTATTCTTTACCCTTCAATTCTTTCATTCATAAATTTGTAACTACTTTTTATTTTTTTTATAAATAAAATTTTTATGAGGTAGTCAGGCAATGTATATAGTTTTTGTAGTTATTATGAAGATGATCATTAGGAGCAAATTTCACTAAAGTTAGTGATCTAATAATCTAAACTATCATGGTATATTTTTTGGGTTAAATAATGATATTTCATTTTTTAGATATTCATTAGTGTTTGTATTAGCTTGTCTGCATCTCGATTATTTCATGAAAAAATTATAAGATTTTACTATATATA
>JBBMEG010000022.1:1049459-1063535 GCA_037832605.1 Cyclanthera cordifolia | reverse complement strand
TAAGCTTATGAGTATACTCATTACTTCTAAATACTCAAAATAAACTTTTATTCTAAATACTCTTAAAAACTACATCCAAACAAGCTTTTGACTGCCATCATTACTAATCTTTACTTCTAAATATATTCTCATTCTAAATACTAATTTCAAATACTCTTAAAAACTATATCCAAATAATCTTTTGATTGCAATCATTATTTCTAAATACTAATTCTAAATACTCTTAAACTCTCGCTCCAAACATTCCCTAAGAAGTATCATAATGCAACTTAGAGCATGTATTTTTGGTACCTTTTGTTTGGAATCAGTTGTTGCTACACTTCTCAATTTCGTGCGGATGTTTGTGCGAGCACATGAAGAAAACTGTAAGCAGCTCGAATACGAAAAGAAGAAAGCACTGAAGGAAGCAGCAGAAAAGGAGAAGTTGAAGGTCAATACCCCAGAAACGAAGTCGGGATTGTTGATGAAGACTCCAACTTAGCATAGCGACATTAAACGATCCCAGAGTGTTCTAGCAAACATTCATGCAACATACTAAGTTATTCTCCATATGCTGTTGTCAAAAATAACCCGCGTAACAAACTGATCTTTCATGATCGAATAATGCCGGCCGTCACGTTTTTCGGAGGCACAAGATGTAGAATAAGTAGCCTGAATCGGACGAAAATTGAAAAAAGCAGCAGCTCTCTTCTACTGAACTTGTAATGTTTCTTAACAAAGAGAAGAAATCATAAGAGTTTGGATCTCTTCAGCTACTGTTGCTGTCATGTTTGTGTAACTAACTAGTAGGGAGAGGTAGATTTTTGGAGTGCAGATGGTGACATTTAAGTATGTGTTGGTTGAGGAATTCCTCTAATAGGACTTTGGTTAGATATCAGAATTTTGCTGTAAAATATGTCACACACACATATATATATATATATGTAACAGTAGTTTGTTAATGTTCTATATAATTATATGATATATTCTTTACCATGCAATTCTTTCCTTCATAAATAATGTAACATGAAAAGAAAAATTGTTGTGGGAGACTTTGGAGTGTGTAGGCTTGTACTGTTATATGAAGATCAATAGGAGCAAATTTATTTTTGATTTTATGGTTATTATTCAATAAATAATATTATGAATTGGGAATGGTTAACCTTATACAAAATGAGTTTTTACAATTATTTTATGAAATTTTTATCTAAACAAACTATTACTACAATTTTTCGTGTAACTATTTAAAATAATTTCTCATTTTTAATCATTTTATAATTTTGTAAATAAACACCTCATGTTTAGTGAACCATTATAATTTTGTAAACAAACACCTCAAGTTTACTGAACCATTGTAAATGTATTGGTCAAAATTTCTACCAAAACTTCTTATACAAAAGTATTTTTTTTTACTTAAAAAGTTAGGAAAATTATTACAACAAATTTTCATTCAACTAGTTTTTATTAAAAAAAAAAAAAAAAAAATTTACATAGCAAATTTTCATATGTATTTTAAAATTTAAATTTTACTCATTTTTTAGCAAATCGATTGAAAATTATCAACCAATTGATTGAATCTATCAGTTGAACTACTGATTGAAAGCTATCAATTGAACTATGATCGAAGGATATTAATTCAAGCTAAACTGCTGATTGAAAACTATAAAACTAAACTACTGATCGAAGATTATTAGCTGGACATATTGAAGCGAATATATTTTGGTCATTTTATATTTGCGATCTATTTATTTGCAATACTAAAAATAGTTTCAAAATATTGCATTTTTTTTTTTTTTTTAATTTTCATGAAAGTCTACTAAAAGTAATGTCATAAAGTCTCGCTCTATTCTATGGGAGTGGCTCACATTAATTAGAATGGGTTCTCATTTAGCACCTTGACTATTTTTTTATTCGGTTTGAATATTTGAAACAAAGCTTTTGAAAATAAGTTGTGGGCCAAATAATTATCATTAGTATATGTCACTTACCAATTTCTACACTAGCTACTTTATACACTTAATCTTAATTCATGATGATTATGAGTAAAATAACACATTTACGCTATTTATTTTTCTTATATATATATATATACATGAAAATTTGACATTTCATTTTTACATTTCTTCTTGCCCTCACTTTTTCAAATTTTTTTTATTGAACAAAAAAAAAAAAAAATAAATAATATATATATATATATATATATATATATATTATTCATGCGATGATCAATAAATTCAACCACTTTGGATAATCAGAATAGTAATTTGGTGACATCAATGTATTCTTATGATACAAATTTCATAGATACATTATCCACCTCACTCTAAATTATAATTAAACGAAAAAAAAAAAAATTTAACAACTTCATTCTCTTCCTACAAAGAAAAAAAAAACGAAATTTTAACCACAAAAAATTTGTAATGGATCATATAATTAGTACTGATACACTAGATCTCATTAAACTCCGCAATTAAACGTGTTTGTGCGAAAATAATAAAAAGTTATGTTATTGTAATCTTTATTAATTTAACCGTGTCTCTAAATTTCTCTGTCAATTAAACCATAATTCCAAGATAAACCAAGTATAAAGCACATGTTCACACAAAGGGAAAAAATGGCATAGATAAAGAAAAAAACCTTTAGTTTTTTTTTTTAAATTTTTTTTTTAGGGTTTTTAGGGTTTATTCTCTAATTGTTTGACTTCCCAAAACCTTGCCTGAAATTGCACCAGCAACAATGCCAGCAAATTCAGGATCCTTCTTCAAAGATGAAGCCATTTTTTGCACCAAAAACTCCTGCCAAACGGCTGCCTCGGTCGCGGATGCAGCCGACGTCTCCGAGGACGTGTAATCTTTAGGACTCTTGAACAGCCCGTCTTCGTGAATCAAATCGAGGGTTACGGTGGCACACGACGGCTTGATGGTGGCTAGGACGGGGACCGCACTGCCTTTTCCGCCATTGAATGACCGTAAAGATAGCTCGGTTTGAAAATGGCTTGCATGGCTGTGCTCTCCTTCGTAAGTTGCTACCAAAATTGTTGGATCTTCCAAACTTCTTTGTACCTAAACACAGTATAAATTACAGTCATTCTTGTATTTCTTTTAATTCAATTTCTCAATTTTTAATATTTAAACATTTAATTTAATTAGGATTTGAACTTGTAACTTACTCGATTATACATGATATTACTCGAGCTCTCCTTTAGTTTAATATATATATTGTATTTTTTTTTTTGTTTAATATAGATTGAAGAAGTATTTTATCATTTTTACTATAAAATATATAATGTTATAACTTATAGTCTAAATTTCATTGATGAGTTATACTTGTATTATTTAATTAATTAAAAAAAAAAACTATATTAATAAGGGTGTGAAAGGAAATTTTTTATTAAGTATATTATAATCACAATTTATGAATTTTTAATTTTACTGGTATAATTACAACCATTAACAAAGTAAAAATGTTTTTTTTTTTTCTAAGGTTACTCGGTCGAGCTGGTGTTAATATATATCTAATACCAGCTAAATTATGCTCGCTTTGATAAAGTAAAAAAAAAAAAAAAAAAAATCAAATAGTAAATTTAAGAAAACATGATTATAACACTATCCATATACTTAACAATTTATTATATATATATATATATATATATATATATATATATATTTATTTATTTATTTATTTTAAAGGGGTTACCTTCTTTTTGACTGGACAATTTGGTGCAGAGGAGCATTTGAAGTAAGCTCTGGGAGAAGGGTTATCTCTTGTGACTTTTTGCCCATATTTCCTCCATTGATATCCATCTTTCACCACCTTTTTCATAAATATAATATAAATAAATATATATATATATATATATTAATAATCTAGTTAATTAATTTTGTAATTAATATATACAATTATACATAGAAAACACATTAATTCTCTCATTTGTTTCCTAGGGTTAAGTACTATGGGTTTATTAAATGCCTTATTTAAATTTAGTTAGGAGATTATATTGGTGTGGGAAAGTTTGGGTTCAAACATCACATACCAATCTCAATCCTAATTTACAAATCACTTTACCCCAAATTCAACAAAACAAACTATACTAAAAAGTCAACTCTCTTTAATTAATTTCTTCTTTCTTCTTTCCTTTTCCTCTTTTTGAAATAATTAGATTAAAAAATTTGGAAAAAAATAATTAAGCAAGAAAAACAAACAAACAAAGGATCGATGAACAATCTTATATATCGAAGGCAGAAAATCGAAAAACAAAATCTCTATCGAGTCCGAACCAAAACCCTAATTAGCATGCAGTCTCACCTACCTGAGTTAGGGTTATGTTCCCAAGCATACAACCTAAATTAGGGTACTGACCTGATGGCTTAAGAGAATTTTGATAAAATAGAAGTAAATTTCTACGCATATTTCTTTCGAATCAAGTATTGTATAGTAAGAGAAATGTTTCACGAGAATAGTCGTGATCATATTTATGGTTATTTTAATTAAAAAAAAAAAAAAAAAAACTATGGTTTGTTAAAAATCATACCAAGCTTGGATCTGATGCATCTTTTTGCACAAAAACTTTAGAAAGCTTTGAATTTCCATTTAGTGTTGGCCTCCTAATTAGCCATCTATTGAAATCTTGATCATCTCTTGTGTTGCAAATCCCAACTTCCAAACTTTGATCATACTCCTCTTCTCCTAATATCTCTGCCTTTGATCTCTTCCTTGCAATATCTTCAATTTCTAAATCTTGATTTTGTTGCCTCATCAAATGCATCACTTCCTTTTGAAGCTTCATGTATTTCTCATACATTCCTCTTAACATCTGATTTAGTTTCCCATTCTCTTTCACTTTCCTATCCAACTCTTCTTCTAATCTCGATCTCGAATTGCTACCCTGATTCTTAAAAACAAACGAAACAACGGGAATTTGTCAACGATCGATCGCTATAATTAAGATTAGGGTAATTAAAGTTCGACTATAAGTGTAAGAGGTGAGGATTTGAATCTTCGATTATCGCATTGAACATCATGCAGTGGTTTGAACACTTTGACTTCCTCACTTCAAAATATCATTTGAAAACACAAAACTTGGCAAAAAATCAAGACTATTATTATACAATAAAATAGCCTAAAGCTTTTTTTTTTATTTTTTAATTAAGAAGAAAACTAAATTAAAACATATATAATTATATAACTCATAGGATAATATTTTACCTTGTTTGCCAAACTTAGTGAGAGATTTTCTTCATTCCAATAGATTTCTCCTGCTTCAAACATTCTTTTCTCCTTCAAAAAAGACAATAAATTAAGATAAAAATAAATTAAATATTTCTTAATTAATTAAATGAAAAGATTAATTTAGAGAGAAAATACCATATGAAATTAAAAAATTGATCAAACTTACTGAAGAATCATGAGCCACATGATCCTTGGGTACTGAATTAGCATAGGATGAAGCAGGATCCATATTGAGGTCTAAGAAAATATCCATTTTGTAATTATTGCATATAAGAAAGTAAAAACTAATTAATAATTATAAAAGGTGAAGAAAATTGCATGAAAGAGAAGAAGAAAAGGGAAAAAGAAAATGGAGGGTTTCGAGGAAAGAAGAGAAGAAGGGTTTTTGCACAAAATTAAGTCATCATACAAACAAGACTTATATATAAAGGGAAAAAACAAAACTAAAAGAGGGAAAAGTTTTATGTTATTTTGTTTCTTATATTTTTGATTTTATTTCATAATTTTATCTATATTTTTTAAAAATTTTCAATTTTAATTCATGTAATCAATAATATATATATATATATATATATATATATAGAATTACAACTCTGAGGGGTGGAGATTTGAACTTATGATTTAGTGCTAGGAACGTTAGTGGTAAATTAGGGTTCTAAGAGTTTTCTTATTATAGAAAGGCCCTCCAATTTGCTAGTAATGTTATCTTTATTTTTTTCATATGCACCCACTAGTCTCACATTTTCTAATTTGAAATATGAAAATTAGTTTCATGAATTTATGATGATAAAAATGTGTCATATAACGCACATTTTTAAATTTATGACACTTTTTGTGAGGCTAATTTAGTAGCTATGGGATGATTTTTATAAAGTGTGTAACACCCCAAATTAAAACTCTATGTAGCATATAGTAAATTACAAACAAAAAAACAACCTGAGAACTCAGGTTGGCGATCTTGGTCAAACTACCACAACCGCATAGGCCACCAATCACAACCAAGTCTCGTCGCAAAAACCCCATAGAAAGCTGTCAGAGTAAATAACATCGCCAAAGTGATTATATTCATACAAAGTAAGTAACTTTTGAACATGGATCAGCCATGTCCATTGTACTTAAAATCTCACGACTGTTAACCACTTACAACACACCACCTTACCTGTCATGAACATTTTTATACTCCAATCCAGATACAACTCTTTACTCACTAAGCTCTCAAACTAGACCGTGTAACACATAAGTACATTACTCATGCCCTAACTGGTAACTAGCTAGCATCACAACTTTCGACTAGAAGGGGTGATACTGCTTACTGCACACCACTCTAAGGAATTCCACCATAAACCTACCTCCTAGGATAATTGGGTATAACACCGCGCATACTTGGCCACTCTCTCGATCATGATTATCACTCTGCATTCATGGTTACAAGAACCTGTATACGAAAAGGTACTCATTCATGGATATACGTCCTAACACATCGTTTAAACTACTTGTACGATCAATCTCACAATGATCGTCGTACAGTCGCATTAGCACATGTCAACCCCGAAAACCAAGTTCGACTCCGCACTATTTCAACTACAATCGAGGGATAAAAAGCTCGTATACGACATAACCGCTCTAGAGTCATGTACCCTAACCTCATTGAGTACAAGCCCTTAACATTGATCATTCATCTGCTCTCACAAAACTTATCACACTTCATCATTCAACAATACAAATCACATATTCGTATCCAATAATACCTTGAGTCATAATATACCAGTCAAACATGTTTTAACTAACACCTCGAATAATCATGTATCGCTCAGGTGTGATTTAATATCGTTAACTTACAAGTACGATTGCATGTTTAAACGGGTAAAGCACAGCTAACAACTTGCCCCCACAATCTGAAATGAGTGAAACTTCATTAGCAACTCACCCCCTTACTCTCAAATAAGTGAGACATCCTTAGCAACTCAATCCACACTCTAAAATGAGCGAGATTCCATTAGCAACTCACCACGCACTCCAAATGAGTGAAACACCCATAACAACTCACTCTACTCTCTCAAATGAGTGAAACACCCTTAACAACTCACTTTGCACTCTCAAATAAGTGACACATCCTTAAAAACTCACCATGCACTCTCAAATGTGTGAAACACCTTTAACAACTCACCATACACTCTCAAAGGAGTGAAATATCATTACCTCACATCGCACTCTCAATGGAATGAGACACCATTAGTAACACATTATACTCTTACAAGAGTGGAACATCACTAACAACTCATACGTCTCTCAAAGAGACGATAAATCACCTTTAACAACTCATACCTCACTCTAAAAGAGGGCAACATAACTAGCAACTCATACTAGTTTCTTGAACATTCATACAACAAATAAGAATATACACGACATAGGAACATAGCTACTTACCTTCAAGCTGAGGTAGAATGTATGTTTCATCTAATGCTTCGAACTTTGAGCTTATAGAGCTTGCAGATGATAATTTACTCAAGTATGGAATTATCAGCACAAATCAAAAACAAATGAAGAGCGAGATGACGTCGTGTCATTCAAAAACAAAAACCACGTTGTCTAAGCATGAGTCAGCGACCATGCATCGCATGCAACAACGACGTCACTTTGATCTTAACCAAAACAACGTCGGTCGAACTTGATCAATATTTAACTTTGACCCTTCTTTTCCTTAGTTATAGTATTACAAAGTGTCATACAACGCTTGTTTTAATTTATTGTCTTATCCTCTAGAATTTTGTTTGATAGAACTGTCATCTAATCCTATTTTTCTAGTCATGTATATTCCATTCTTACCATTAATTTCTTGCTGACTTTTCATTCTAGAAAAATCACTATTAATTTTAATCTAATAAATCTTAGAAGTATGAATTATATTGTATTTTATTGCCAACATTATTGTTTTTTACTTAAGTGTGATGCTAGCTAGTTTCTAGTTGGTGCACGAGCAATGTACTTCGTAGTTGTATGTGCATGTGTTTCATGCTCTGGTTAGGGAGCTTAGTGAATAGAGAATTGCACTATTGAGTGGAGTACGTAATATGCATGTCAGATAATTAAGGAAGTGTGCCGTAAGTGGTTGACAGTCATGAGATCTCGAGTAGTCATGCACGTGGTCAGTCTGTGTATAGGAGTTACTTGTGTGCTCTTTTATCTTCATCTGATGAATGGTAATTTACCTCATAGAAAAGTTACATACTTTATGTGTATATATTTACTTTTTACAATGATGTTAATTATAACCAATTTTCTTTGGGGCAACGGTGTTTAGACTTGGTTATGATTGGAAGGTTACGAAACGGTAACTGGACTAAAGACCCAAATCTAGAATTCATGTTTTTATCTTTTGTCTTTTGATTATACCGTGTTACTTCTAAATGTTTGAGATATTACACATTTCATGCTTATTATATTGACTAAAATTTATCGAAAGTATAAAGATTAAAATTAAAACTCAAAACAAAAATAAAATATATTCAAATTACAATATGATATTTTAATAAAATTGTATCTGTAAGTTTGGTCCCATTTTTCTGGAAGTTGGTTTGGGAATTCTTATCTAAGTCCAAAGCCTTTGATTGATTCATTCATAAAACATCACACTCTTCGATTTTTGTTTTTGGTTTTTGTTTTCTGGTTTTTTCTGTTGACTTTGAAATCGTTGACTTGAGTGTTTTGTGGTCCCACACGCTTTTGAAAATTAATTGGCTTCTTTGCTCTCGTTACATGGTAATAGAAAGAGGACTTTGGCCAACAAAAATAAAATACTTTCTATAACTTAATAATTAAATTAAAGAGTTCTATCCAATACCGTCGATAATTCAACGACATCGATGTATATTTAATGATCAAGAAGGTCATAAGTTGGAATCACTGATCTTGTTGTAAATTCAAAAAAAAATATAAAAAAATGTTTGCTAAACACGATGTGTACTGTGGTATGATTTTCAAACAGAACTTTAATATCTTACTTTGATCAATTTAGTAATTATTAAACTATATATTCATGAACGGAAAATCAATGAGTATATATGTGATTATAACCATCTTTATTGACCTGAGACATTTTGAATGAAATAAAAAACAAAACCATGAGAGTGAATGTCCAAAGTGGAAAATATTGTGGGTTGTCATTTTTATCAATTGATATAAGAGTTATGTTCCAAACATAACCATGCCGATAAAATACCCTGGTATGAATAAAGACATTTGGAGTCGGAAGACGAAAATTTGTGGTGACTTTACCAATTAGCTTGGCGGTGTACTCCATTTTTTATGTGAGCTAGACAAATTTTTTAATGGTGTACTCTCAAGAGAAGAAAAGTTAGTCACATATAATAGTTCCTACGGGATCATTCTTAGACAGATTGACTATTCGAAGGAAGGCTTAGTCTTTGTTCAAGGGGAGAATTGAGTTGAATCCTCAAGTGTCAAATACATTAGATAAACTCACACAGAAGCTCTGTAAAACTTACTTCAAGAGAAGAATTGTTAAGATGCAAATATGGGTTGGTTCGACGTACACATTGATTTAGATGAAGGGAAAATTAATGAGTATATATATTATCATGATAACCACTGGCATATGAGGCCTTCACAGCCATGTGCCTAAAGTGAAAAATATCATATTATATTGAATGGGATAAAGCTGTCATCCATATAAATATTGTATCTTTTCAAAAAGGAAAAAAAAAAAAAGAAAAGAAAAAACTTGTCATTTATTTATTTTTCTTTTAAATAAGATTCTTCACATTGGGCTTTGCATATTAAGCTCTATGTTGATTTGTGAATGTCTATGGACCACATAGTTTCACTCTTTAAAAATTTTCATAAAAAGATTGAGTGAATAGATTTATTGGAATAAATATAGACCCCTCAAAATTACAAGATTTGCCATTGGGATTATCTTATATATATATATATACTATTGGCTTAGTTCTTAAGAAATTAAATATAGAATTCAAAATTATGGTCCCAAGCTTTTACTACTTTTGTCATGTCCTAACTTTTATTAAATGTTCAAGAGGTTTGAATCGAGATATCAATAATATTTAGAATTAGTATTTAGAATGACGATTTATTTTGAGTATTTAAAGTAATGATTGCAATCAAAACTTTGTTTGAATGTAGTTTTTATGAATATTTAAAATGAGTAGTTAGAATAAAGATTTATTTTGAGTATTTAGAAGTAATGATTACAGTACTTAAGTGCTTGTTTGGACGTATTTTTTAAGAGTATTTAAAATTAGTATTTTGTATGAAGATTTATTTGAAGTATTCATAAATAATGATTGCAATCAAAAACTCGTTTAGATGTATTTTGTCTAAGAATATTTAATAAATACTAATTTAAAATACTAGTTGAAATATTCATACCAAACATCGGTTAAGGGTTGAAAATTTTAGAACGGGGATTTCTTGATAAAATATTCACTTTTGTAATTTGAGTTTAATTAGGTTCATGATCAAAGTATATTAATAAACTTTAATAGTTGAAATAAACATAGCTCAACCGGTACATGTTAATAATAATGTTAATTTTAATTGTGACAGATATGATTCTTTTTTGTTGCACAATATATAATGTTTGTTTTGTGTTTTAAAAAAATGTTTGCTTTGTTCCTTAAAAAAGGTCTAGAATGACTGAATTTTGATATTTATAAACTTTAACGTCACTCTGAATTTTATTTATTTATTTATTTTTATGCTTCCTAATTATTTTATTTCACACATTTTATAATTAACTTTATTTATTAAAAAAAAAATGAAAAAGAGAAAATTCGGTCTAATCGTGTTACCTGGACGAATACAAGAAAAATGTAAAAGCTGTAACTTTATAAATAAATAAATACATACATACATACATTCTGTGTGTGAAGTTGAATGAACTGATGGCTGATCAGTGTTAAGGGTTTGTATTCAGTAGAGTTAGAGTGTATGACTCTAGAGTAGTTATGTAGTATGTGAGGTTTATATTTCTTAATGGTAATTGGAAGAGTGGGAAGTCGAGTTTGGTTCTCGGGGTTGAGGTTGATTGTTGAATACCTGGAAGGTTTCCTAGTGCAACTAGCTAGTACGACGACCAGTGTGAGATTGGTGTCGTTCATTTAGTTAAAAGATGTGTTGGAACGTACATTTTTGAATGAGTACCTCTTGGTATGTAAGTTCTAGTAACCATTGATGCAGGGTGATAATCAGGATCTAGAGAGTGGTAAAAGGGTTAGTAATGTACTTTTTGACTGCTTGCAAATGAGTTTCACGCTTTGGTGTGGGAGTTTAGTTAGTAGAGTGCTACACTCTATATTTGAGTAAATATGTGCATGTCAGATAGGGTGGTGCACGCTAAATAACTAACAATTATGAGATCTCAGGTATAAATGGAATATGATCGATCCGTGTTCGCGAGTTACTAATGTGTGATCCTTTTGTTTCCGTTGATGAAATTACTTACTTCGTATGTATATACTCACTCTATGCTATGATGTTTTGTATAAAGTTTCTATATAGTTGTGGTAGCGAAACTTGTTTAGAACTTGTGAGCACTGCAAAGTTATAACTGAATTAAAGACTCGGATTTAAAATTCAAGAGTGTTATCCGATCATAGTTGTTTATAGAATATTGCCTTAAAATTTTGGAAAATTACCATTAATATATTTTGAACTTAAATATATATTTCTAATAAAGCTTTCAAAAGCAACATTCTTTCCTTTTCCTTTTTTTTTTTTTTTTTTTTCCTCTCAAACATTCTTTCTTTCTTTTTTTTTTTTCTTCACACAGAAATAACTGTGTTGATTATTGCATTGCCAGCACATTAATATTATAAATTTTAATATATAAATTTCGAATATGATTCTTTTGAAGAAAACTTTTTCAGTATTAAAAAAAAAAAACGAACATGAACGTTTTATAACAAATGACATGTGATATGTGACATGTGAATAAATATCTTTCAACAAAGTTTATTATTATTATTATTATTATTAGTATTATTAGTATTATTTTATTTTTCATTTGAAGCAATTATTTCACATATTATTATGAATGAATTGAATTTAAATAGGATGTAACTGAATTAGGTTGAGTTGGATTATAGATTTTCTTAATCAATTCAAATTTTAAATGTATTAGAGCAATTAAATATAACTGGTATTCAAAAAAAAAAAAAATCTAATTAATATATGTATATGCCTCAAACCAAATTAAAAAGAAAAGAGAAAAAAAAAATAAAGATAAAAAAATATATTCAAAAGTACTACAATTTAGAATATATGCAATTAATTTATAAATAAGCAATCAAATGAAAACAATAATGATAAGAAAGAATTGAAAAGAATATGAACTAAATATCAAATCCAAGTTAAACTAGTATAAACAAAAATGGAAAAAAAAAAAAAAAAAAAAAAAGAAAGAAAGAAAAAAAGTCATAGCATATGATTCGAATTAAGAAGAAAAAAATTGTCACATATAAACAAAAGCGATAAGAAAGAATTGAAAAATAAAAAATGAACTAAATTTCTTCGAGAAAAATTAGCAACATCTAGCATTGAAGAAAATTGTATAGTATCGAACAATAATATTGTTGAACAAATCATCAGAAATAACATTGACAATATTTAGAGATTTTCGATTCTACCAATATATAAAGGAGCCAAAGTTAATTAGTCTCGAGAATACACCGGAGACCTTATTGGATAGCCACACCTTCCTCAAGATCTTAATAGTATCGCTCCTGAACCCCAATCTTTGACCTGCCATCACCGGTATGCCCTTTCAATCATTCACGATCCATGTTAGAGATACTCACCATGTGGCCATTTGTCTTACATTAGAAATGTGAGGATTCTTCAACATATATATAAAATAAGGTGAGCTACTCATTTCATAACCAATTAATCCATCCAACCATACCATCTCCTAAACTTAAAGAAACCGATTCATCTAAATTAATGAGTGTATGTTGTTTCACCGGATAATAATTATGGTCCTACATCATTCTAATGAGTTGGTCAAACATAACAAATTTTTGTTAGCAGTTAATTTTATATATATATATATATATATATATATATATCTCGACCAGCTTGCGAGTTGGGACATACCGCCTACAACACTTTTCTTTAGTACAAGTTGGGGGAATGAGACAACAACCCCTACATAGAGAGCACTACAGAACTCGAATCACATATCGAGTGGGTGCTAAAGCATCACTAGTATCAGCTGAGCTAAGCTCGTTTCGATACTACCTATAACACTTGGATATCAAGAAAACTCGTAAGAAATTAATTCTTACCTAAGTTAAAATCTAATTAATTATTTATTAATTTATAGAAAAGACACTCATTCATTTATTTATTTTATTTTTGAGAACCTTATTTAAATTTTAAACATTAAGATATTTTAACAAATATATTGTCCAAAAAAGTATACATATTATGTGGTTGTCACTTTTAAATATTTATCGAAATGAAGGGTATTTGTTAACACATACGCGGTAATTTAAATGGGCCGACATATAAAAAAAACGTGGGCCGACCCAAAGGAATTCAAATTGGGCTATTTTAGTAGGGAAATTTAGGCATTTAGCCCTTAGGAAGAACGACATTCCCATTCATTCATGAGACAACTAGCAAAATGACTAATTCTTAGGAATATTTTCGACTTCTTGTCTTCTTGTGTATGAGAGTGAAAAAACATACGTTAATTACATAATGTCATATATAGTAATTACCACATAAATAAATCTATTCGAATGTTATAAAGCTCCCGTATACAACTCGTAAATAAACGTACATTTAGAAACTTGGGGTTATGTTTAATGTGTATATTCTATCAATAGT
>JBBMEG010000022.1:1025401-1036045 GCA_037832605.1 Cyclanthera cordifolia | reverse complement strand
TTTTGACCAATAAAATCTAATGTTAGTTGAAGGATTTCAAAAAAAAAAAAAAAAAAAAAAAAAAACACGTTGAACTCCAAATTTTGAAGAAAAAAAAAATCAAATTTAAGTTGAATAAATAAACTAATTTAAGTTGAATATTTTTATCTTTATTTTCTTTAAAGATAAAAATAAATAAATAAGATTATTTTTATAACAACATATGCCCAAAAAAAATGAGATTTAAATAGAAAAAAAAAAAAACAAGGTAATGTATTTTGGTCAAAATAATCCAACATTTAAATAAATGTTTTTCAAAAATTAAAAAATTTTAAAATTGGACTTAATGTGTATGATACCTAATCTTACATAATGGTACACCCAAATTAGTTTGAGAATTATGATGGTGATAAATCAGTAGTAAAAAAATTTGGAGTACACACCTGACGCACATTGTAATGATTATTGCATAAGAATGTGGGAGTACCATTAAACATCTTCGAATTTAAAAATGAAGATCTTTCCATATATGTACATACTGCTGTGATATCAGCCAAAACATTAATTTTACACAGTACCTAATACGATCATCTATTTCTCATTATGCAAGTAGTTTACGTTTTACATATTTGTACTTACTCTTGCGATTTTAGCAAAAACACACAAATCGGTGTATACACCATTTGCAAACCTATTGAACATTCACTACACACCTTTGTCTTCAGTACGTTGTACATATATGTACATACAGTTGTGATTTCAGCCAAAACATACTAATAGGTGTATACATCGTTTGCCAACCTATTGAACATCCATTACACACATTTGACTTCAGTTATAGGTATACCTTAAGTTTTTTCATCCCCGTGTTTGTAAAAAGAAAGGCTAGACTCTCTGGAGTTTTCATTCAGTTCGAAATGCAATGATGGTGGTTAAAATTTTGCACATTGAGGATCTGTGGACGATACCAACACATATTGTGTTGTAATTTGAATATACATTCTCGTTGTCTCAAACCACGTCAAAAGCAATAGTGTTAGACAGAGCTCCAATTGACAGTGAACTCCAATAAAATCAAGAAATTATGAAACCGACATATATTGGTATTTTGGTTCAATGAGGGTGAGGTCGAGCAAAACTGATGAATATCTTGGGTGCAGCAATTATTCTTAATCCAAGACCACAAATCACGATCGAGAGTGATAATGAGGGTGAGATTGAGCAAAACTGATTATTGACTAAAATCTAGCTTTTTAAACCACGTTACTAAACCTTTACTTTTTTTTTTTCTTTTTTTTTTCTTTTTTTTTTTTTTGGGTCCATAGTGGTATTTATGATTTGCCATTTTTTAAAAATTAAAAATGAAAATGATATAAACTAAAATTTTAAACTTCACAACCAAGTTTATAATTTACCATTTTAGCTTAATAGTTTATGATCAAATTATAAATTTGATGTTTATGGGTTGAAAAAAAAAAAGTGACTTTAGTCTATATAATTTAAAAACCTATACTTTAGTTCATATAGTTTAGAGAAAGCTTACATTAAATTCATATGGTTTGAAAAAAAAAGAAAGAAAGAAAGAAAATTGTAGTACTTATGAATTAATAAAATATAAAAAATAGTCTATGTTATTCGTAAATCATAGATAAATTAAATACGTATATGTAATATATGATGAACGAATGATTTATATATATTATATATATAATAAATTACTTATATCACACTCTCAATCATTTACAAACATAAACATATTTTATTTATTAACAATTATGAACGAAATAATTTATTTTTTAGATTTTATCAAAACATATAAATTGAATTCAATTTTTTCAAATCATAAAAATGAAATATAGTTTGTTTTTCTTTCCAATCATAAAAATTTTAGATTTTATTATTTATAACCCTAAAAATTTGTCTAATTAAAAATCATAAAAATTAAATTCTAAATTTCTTTGAACTATATGAACCAAATTTATAATTTACAAATTTCTTGAAATATTTTAGTTCTTTTACAAAATTAAATAGTCAAATTCATAATGTAATGTTAGTAAAATTTATTTTCACATTTATCATTTAAACAAAATGCATGTAAAATGATAAATGAAAAACTCATTTCTCCTTATCAATACACAATTTAACTTAATTGTCAGCTTGACTTAATACATGCAATAAACAACATTTATCAACTTAGCCCTTGTACCAAACACAAATTAATTTAATCCTCAGATTAACTTAACATTCAGTTTAATTTAACACCGGCTAACTTAACTATAATCCATGCATCAAACAAGCCTTAAATATTTTTTTGGAGAATTTACCCTCTTCATACGTGTGAAAATCTCTTAAAATTAACTTGAAGGTGTTAATTGCAACACTTTTCAAACTTTATGAGAATTGATTGCTCAAATTAAAAGTTTAAGACTTAATTGTTACACACATATTTTGTGCAATTTTCCAAAAAAAAAAAAAAAAAAAAATTATTGAACTATTCTCGTGTGGGCTTATTTGGGCCTAACGAAAATTGGACCATCATTTTAGGCCCATTAATAAAAAGAACCCAGCCCGTTACGTTTCCAGTTGAAGTTCCCTTCTCTCACAATTCCTTTTATTGAGAGAAAATAGCAGGGAGCAAGTTCGAGCAGTGGAAAAGTGCGGGAAGAGGAAGCTCAAGCTCGAGCTCGAGCTCGCAATCCGTGGAGGAAGAAGGTAAATTGCAGACGCTTGCAGTATGGACGAGGAACAGATTGCGAATTTTGTCTCAGCGTATTTGAAGAAGAAGGGTTTCAAGGAAACGGAACAAGCTTTTCAGGAGGAGATTCGTCATAACAAGACTAATATTTCTTCTTCATCTTCTTCCATTGACCTCGACTTTGCCAAGCACTTGATTTCCTTCTCCGAGTACTCTCTCTCTCCCTCTCTCTGTCTTTTTACAACTTATCTCGTTCATTTTGCATTTAGGTGACACTTTGGTGATTCGAACTTTTGAATCAGTCAAATCTATATTTCCTGATTTTATGGGGTGAGAAATTCAAGAGTTCGTAAAGTTTTTGTCTGGAATTATGGTCGTGTCGTGGAGAGTGGCTGTCTACTAGAAATGTTGTCGTGGGTTTCTTATTGGATTACTTGATTTTAAGTGCTTTTGATTTTAACGTTTAGATTTATACCATAGCTAATGTATATCCCTCTAGAGCTACTGGTGGCGTGTTATCATTTGACATTTAGTTTTCCGGAGGCGTAGGAGGTTACAAGAATCTCTTCATTTAGAAACAATTGCAAAATTACTATTGATTCGAACAATTTTTGAGGTTTGAATTTCTACCTCCATGTTGTTGGAACTTGAACTCATACAAAACAATGTTTTCTGGGAGACGACTGCACGATGAGGCCTGGAATTTAGTGAGTGCTCGAATTAATATCCAGTCACTACTTTTATTGAAGCTCCTTCATTCTTTCCTGCTAATTTTTCTATAGGCAACTTTAGCGTTAGTCCACAATACTGTCTTTTTTCTTTGCTAAGTTAACCCCATCAGAATGTTCTATGTGCAATCTACTAAGCTTGTACCATTAACCTTGAGGTTGGAGGTGCGACTCCTACGTATGTTGTCAAGAAAAAAAAAATCAACTTTGTTGAAAAGAGAGTTCCAGAATATCTCGTTGAAGGAGCAACGAAATAGTAGCTGGGCTTGATTTTCTTCGTAACTCCTACAGAAGATACACCACCTTAGGAGAGAACTCCAATAGGGAAACCCTTTTTGAATCCAGAATGCCAGGTAGATGAGAAAAGGTTTTTAGTAGAGTTTATATAGCATAATACGAATATATAAAAACATAAAAATGGTCAATGGTACGTGGCATACCGAGTTTCATAGTGCAACATAGTTGATTCAAAGCATGTCAACTACCTTTTTCAGAGTATTTTTTTCTTTTTCTGAAACCACCTTTTTCAGAGGCTTAGTTTTCCGGTGGTATTGGTTAGATTAGCAGATGAACTTTGATGGGTGGCTGTCAAAAGAGAAAATGGAAATTTAGGGTTTTTTCTTTCACTTCGAATGATTTTGATTGGATGGCATTAATGGATCCATTTGAGCACTTATAAGAAGTTAGAACTTATTCATTTCTTCTTCTTAAAGGGATGAAATTCTTTGTATGTCTCTAATCCAGCAATTACAACTCGACCCTAGTATTTTAGCATAGATTCATTAGACACACACATTCTCGCACACCCATATGTAACAATTAGACATTTTTCTATCGACTTATGGGTTTGGGAGGATCAATGTCATAGTTGCCATCTCATTCTTGTTTATTTGCTACTTTTATTAACGTATTGTATTTTATCGAACTGAGGTATAGTTATGGAGTAATATTTTTGCTCTTTAATGTTTTTATTCCAGAGTAGAGAATATTCCAGCTAAATACCTTGAAGGATATAGCAAGCTTAGATCCTGGGCTTACAACTCACTAGATTTGTACAAGGTAAGTAGTTTAATTTTTCCTTGTAATTATGATTCATTTTCAACTTTTAGTTATTCTTCCTTTATTGACAATCTTACATTTTCAGCATGAGTTGCTTCGTGTGCTATATCCTGTGTTTATCCATTGTTTCATGGATCTTGTGGCTAAAGGACATATTCAAGAAGGTTTGCAATCTAATATCTATCTTGACAATTAATATCTTGCGGTAGAGTGTGTGCCATGATGTGGGACTTTGGGGAGAGAAAAGTTAAAGATTTTTTGTGGGGTTGAGAGATCGTGTTTAGATGTTTATGCCTTTATTAGATTTGATATTTCCTCTTGGACTTTGGTGGTGAGGTGAAACATTTTTGTAATTATACTATAGGTTTTTTTTTCTATGCCTCCACATTCTCTCATTTTTTTTCTTAATGAAAAATCAATTTACTATAAATAAAATAAACTAATAACTCTCTTAACAGTCTCATATTATTTCTCATGATATCTGCCAGCTCGAACCTTTTTCAATAGGTTCCGTGAAGACCATGAAATGATGCACCTACGAGACCTACAAAAGTTGGAAGGTGTACTATCTCCTTCTCATTTGGAGGTTTGTTGCTAACCAGGAATGACTTTCTTATGTTTTTGTCATTTTTAATACAAGACTTGACATTATGATATTCAATTATTAGGAGATGGAATTTGCTCATTCTCTTAGGCAGAGCAAAGTCAACATAAAAATATGCCAGGTAATTTCGGGTTATTATTCATTATTTAGTAATATGTTTTCGTTTCCTATAAAAAACTATTTAGTAATATGTTCACAATTATATATCATGCATTTGCTCGAAGTATATGCAGATCATTTTAGATCTCTCATGAACGAAATTAAAATAAACAAACTATATTTTCTGAAAGGTTTTATTTTCAATTATGTTGTTTAGTACTCCTATGAGATGCTACTTCAATATCTTCATAAGACCCAAACCACAGTTATACTTGGGATTATCAATGAACGGATCAACTTCAAAGGTCTGTTGCTTTTTCACACTTCTCATTATGTAGTTTTTATGCAAGCTCTAGGTGTTTTATCTTCTTACTCTATTGTAAGCTTCTTGGATTTGCAGTATTTCCTGGTCAGCCTAGCTCAATATCTGATGATGCTGAACTCGTGACACTCACGGGAAACACCCAGGACACTGCAAATCAGATAAATAAAAAAGAAGTCCAATGGGGGGTGTGTTCACAAAGCTTCCAACTTCATTAGCCTATAAGTTTTAATCTTTTTGGATGATTATTATTTTGCTTGGTTGTTGGTTTTCTATTATTATTTTGTTGACGAGCTGGGACATCTTTGCTCTTTTTCTTAATTGGAAACATAAAAATGTTCTTCAACTTTCTTCAAAGTAGAAAAAATCATGATAAAATATTAATAAAAATATTATGTATTTTGTTGGGTTGAGGATTCCACATTTGAATAGTGAAGAGGCCTTACAACCTTTATAAGAAAGGTGAACTACTACTTTCATAGCTAATTGATTTTGAGATGGAACCCCACATTAAACCCAAATGGATTTTTCGATTCAATAGAAATGAAATTGAGATCTGATACGAAATTGATGAACATGAAGAGACACCATCTTGAGAGGCATGTTGAGAATCCCACATTGGATAAGAAATGCTTGACTCACAGCCATTATAAGAATAGTGAGCTACTACTCTCATAACTGATTGGTTTTGAGATGGAATATCGCATTATCTATTATGGTATTCGAGTCCATTAAACTCAAAGGGCCATTCGGTCCAATTAAAAGAAATTGAGATCTGAATCATCTAATCTAAAAACGGTGAGCCTAAAGAGGCACCATCTTGAGAGGACATGTTTAGAATCTTATATTGAAAAGATGAGGCACCATCAATCCACTCATTGCCAAATGATTTTCAAATGGAACTTCATATTATCTAATATGTTATTAATGGGTTTCTTTTCTTCTTTCTTCCTTTCCTTTATTTGAATACTTGCCGATTTGTTATACTCTTCAATTTCAATTTCCTTTATTCTTGTATTTAAATCTATTCTGGTCATAGTTACTTGAAGATTCTTTAGAAGAACGCTTGGAGAAAGCTGCTGGTTTGCTTTCCGATTCTGAAAAAGCCGAGGGAGAAACTAAGGATGGTGATATAGATGATAATAAGGTAGGTTATGATCCAATGCTTTTTATATTTAAACGAGATACTTTTTTTTGTTTAATCAATAACTCATTATCATTACATTGTTACTATTTATGAATCTGTATTGTCTATTATTGTTTAGTCCAATATCATGAAGTACACGCCCTTTCTTCCTTGTTTAGAAAAGAACAGCTGAGGGAGTAAAGCAAGGTGCTTCAATTAAAAAGGTCAAGAAGGACAAGACTGCAGGTGCAACTGGGAAATCCCTGAAGGCTGAAGTGAATTCTGCATCTATGGCACCAAAAGTGAAGCCAGAGTTGGCTTTACCCATAATGTATTTTCTTGAATCCTGTGTTATGTTATTTTTTTTTTGCCACAGTCATGCATTTAGCTTAGTGATGTTGCTGTACTGCAACTGCTAGCCACACGGGTCAGTGGATACAATCATCCTGCTGACCCATGTACTGAATAATATCTTTTTCTATGCCAGCTTTGGTTAGATGTTATAGAATTAGCTCATGATCCATTAGTGGTTATCACTTCATAATAAGGGTTAGTCAAACTAAGTTGTTGTCTAGGATTGAAGCATATTTAGATGTCGGAGGAAAAGATGTAGGGCCAGTTATTTGATGATGGAGTAAACAGTAACAATTTTTCTTGCTATTGATTTTTCCTGTTTACTGCTTTCAGTTCAACAGAAGTGGAACAATCTATTCTTGATGATTTAAGAAACCGTGTGCAGTTGAGTTCTGTTGCTCTGCCATCAATCAGCTTTTATACCTTCATTAATACACACAACCGGTAGTTATCTAGTTTCCTTTTTTTATTCCTGTTGACAGTTTATTCAGTCTTATGTTCATGCAGTTGATATCATTGCTTCTTATGTAGTTTAAATTGTTCATCAATTTCACATGATGGAGCTTTAGTTGCTGGTGGATTTTCGGACTCTTCTTTGAAGGTAACCTTTTTAAGCTACTTAGAACGGCCTAACTATTGGGGGCTCACATTTAAAATCCTGGTGGGTTTCTCTGCAGGTATGGGACATGGCAAAGCTGGGACAACAGTCTGGCAATAGTAAGTTTATTAAATAAATTAAGATGCAATGAGACGTTCTCTCTCTTTCTGGCTTTTTAGCTTGTAATATTATACTGTTATTATATTATTTTTTGAGTAAAAATATATATAATTTCTCATCAAATATAAATTATATATGAACCTTTTCATGTATGCTACCACTTATTTAATTTTCATTTGACATAGTGTTTTTTTTTGATATCTGTGACTATCTGGGCCAGCTTGCGTGCATCTCGACTATTGTCACGGGACATGCCGCTAGGCCCTACAATATTTGGATGTTAAGAAAACTCGTAGGAAATTAATTTCTAGGTCGGTGGCCACCATGGATTGAACCCATTACCTTAAGCACTCCAAGGCCCTACTCCATGGTGGTTTCATTTGACATAATCTTGATGATCCTACATTGGAAAGGTGAGGAGACCTCTTAGTATTTATAAGATATGTGGACTATTCCTCTCATCACCAATTGTTTTTTAGATGGATGTTCATACTATCTAATATGATATCAAAGCCCATTAAGCTCAAACGGATACTCGGTTCAATAAAAATGAAATTGTGACCCGATTCAAGAATGATGAACCCAAAAGAGGCACCATCTTAATGAGGGGCATGTTGAGGATCCTATCTGTTAGAGAGACTGGAAAGTCATTGTGGTTTTTTTCTTACTAGTCAAGCATATATATAGTATAGGAATACAATAGTTCTCTAACTACTAAAAAGAGTCTAACTTGTCGAATGGGCCTAATGAGCCTAAACTTATGACTACTATGATTACATGGATATACATAAATACACAAATATGTCCCTAAGGGGTGGCATGGTGGTCGAAGGCTTGGACTTTAAAGGTGTGCTCCACTCAAAGTCTCAGGTTTGAGACCCATCTGTGACATTAATTTGTAGACATTTCCTGTATCTTTATTCCTTTGATATCTCAGTACCTGGCATAGGGACGGGTGTGATTACCTCGGGTATAGTGGAGCAAAGTTTCGATTTTCCAGTTTCCTAAAAAAAAAAGGAAAACATAAATACACAAATATATATAACTCTAACAGATCCCACAATTGAAAGGTGACGAGAACTCATAACATTTATAAGATAGGTGGGCTACTTCTCACGTGACTAATTGGTTTTGAAATAGATGTTCATAGCTTCATGCTATCTTATTGATAAGAACCTAATTATCATTAATATAAAGATAATAAAGATACGAGATAACCCAAGTGTTTGAGATACTTGGGCCCTCCCTATCTTGAGATCACTCTCAAACCCAGATACTCACTCTCAATACTTCTTAATTTCTGCTTACCTCCCCTCTCTCATTTATAGCTAATATTCTTATCCTACTTCTAATAGGATTGACCATTCCTTATCCTACTCCTAATAGGATTGATCATTCCTTATCTTACTCCTAAAGGGGTCTTATCATTACCGACCCCCAAAATACACCTTGTCCTCAAGGTGTTTATTACAAAAGAAAAAAAATTGACGATCTAAGATGGGTATTGGAAGGCAGCAGTGGCATGCAACAATGACAATTGACGTTCTTGATCCTTCTTTTCCATTATCATGAATTTATGTTGTTTCTTTATTTTCCTTACTTGTTGAATGGATTTTCTTCTTTTGCGACCATAATTATATTCTTAGGTGGTTTTGCATTCGTCCATTATTTCTTTTCTTCATTGACAAACTGATTCTTCTTCGTTCTGACATTAACTTCTTAAACAAAATGAATTCTTGCCTTGATTTATTTTTCTCTTTCTTTCTTTTGTATTTTTCCAAAACTAAGGCTTTTGACCATTGTAGATTTTGAACAAATTCAGAATTTGTCTTCTCCAACAAGCCCTTCAGAGTACCTTTCTTTTGTTTCTTCCCCTCATCCTTTCTCTCAAGTTTTTTCAATAACATTGCTTCTTGCTCCTTGTATTCGGCCCAATTTTTCTTAATTCTTTCATCTCCTTTTTGAAATCATCCACCCATCTCTCTAAATTATCTTCATTTGTTTCAATATTTCCTTCATCTTGAATCTCAATTTCTTCATCACGATCTGAGGATCTTTCCATCTAAATAGCACAATCCTCTAGATCTGCATTACTCTCATCATTGCATGTCAATTCCACTTTCTTGATTTCTTCATGGAATTTTCTTGAATCTTTCTCACATGAATAAGTGAATTCTTGATTCATGTTTTTCTCTTCCTCGTCTTTCTCTAATGCTGCTTCCCTTTTGTTTTCAGCCAAATTATCATGTAGAGGTTGAAAAGCCAAATCCCATGCCGCTTCCCTCTCTTTCTTCCTCCCATCCCAAGATTTCACACATGCTTCTACTACTTTCTTTTTTATTGATTCGATAAAACTTTTGTCGCCTAATTTTTCGATCACCCTATCAAGATACGTATCATTATCCATGGAACGGAACGTGCTTTGATACCAAATTGATAAGAACCTAATATATCATTGTTCACACGAGATTTCACTGCAAAATAGGAGAGCGAGACACGTGTATATGAACTTGAATTTGATTATGTGAATATATTGTTACAGTCTCTAATTTTTTTCCTCTGATTCTTTTTCTCTCATATCAAATACTTCGAGGGCTTTGCAGCTTAATCTCGAATGTAGAATTGTCTCAAGGGCTTTGCAGCTTGTTCTTGAGGTTGCATTTGTTGGTGATCGATCGGCCTTGGCTTGTTGATCTTTTTTATGGTTGATCGTTGACTTGTTGATCTTTGGATCAGTTGTTGACTTGTTGATCTTTGGATCGGTCGTTGACTTGTTGATCGTGGGATCGGTCGTTGACTTGTTGATCTTTGGATCGGCCGTTGACTTGTTGATCTTTGGATCGGTCGTTGACTTGTTGATCTTTGAATCGGTCGTTGACTTGCTGATCTTTGGATCGGTCGTTGACTTGTTGATCTTTGGATCAGTCGTTGACTTGTTGATCTTCTTTGATGATCTGCTT
>JBBMEG010000022.1:973955-1000806 GCA_037832605.1 Cyclanthera cordifolia | reverse complement strand
CACAAATGAATGGAAGTGGAGTATTAGTTGATATAATTAAATTTACTCCAATCTATCTGCTTTAGCTTATAGTACGTTATGTATCAGTTAGAGTTTGTTAAAGTGATAACTATGGAGCTATGAAGTACAGACACGAGATATGGATACAGATAGGACACAACACGAGATACGTTATTTTTTTTTAGTAAATATGTAAGTTTAGCATTAACTACTAAATGTACTATACAATATAATCTATACTAAAAACATATAATATAAAGTTAATTCCAATGGATGTCGCATGAAGATGGCGGAAAATGAGTATTTTAGATAAGGAAGTTTTTTTCCTGAAGAGGGAAGGGTTGTTGGTTTTTTGTGATAAATGAGTGAGATGATTTCTTTCGTTTTTCTTTTACCTTTTATTATTCAGTTGACTATAACATTAAAACTTTGCTTTACTATTTTTTGGTCCCTTTTCACTATTTTTTTTTTTGAATCCAAAAAATCAAAACTTTGCTTTACTATAATCGAGTAATCACGCCTTTAATGTCACAAGCAAGTCTCGAGCCTGGGATCTTGAAGGAACACACCTTCAAAACCCAAGTCTTCAACCACTGCGCCACTTCTCGGGGGCAACTAATTTTTCAGGATCTGGTCCCTTCTCAGTATTTGGTCCCACCAGTTTTAGTCTTTACTCTTCACTTCATTATTCAATATTTGTGGTGGTAACATACGGGAGACGCAGCGAGTAATTCTGTTCATGATCCTACTCTAACTTATATTCATTTAATCCTGACCTTCTTTTGATGAAGAATATCTCTAGTGTTTGGGTTGATGATCCGAAACAAAGTAACTTAGGTCTTAGCCTATATAGAAAAAAAAAACTAAGGAAGAGAAGGAGAAGGAGAACTCAATCAATTGTAAAAGAGGTGAAATCATGGGAATTGGATAAGAAATCTGGCTATTAAGGACCTATGCAGATAGCACAGTTCAAGGTTGTCTCACCTTCACTACCCCCACCTCCAACAACAAAAAAATGGTATTAGAAGAATGTATGTGATAGATTCTTGAATCCTCTATCATTTAATTATTGTTGGAAGTAGTTTATTATTGGGATGGGCACTGTTTTTTTTCTTTTTTTTTAATATCTTGATCCTTATTACTACTCTTATGATAAGGAAGACAACTTTACTCGAATCCCCATATTAATATGATATTGTCCACTTTGGGCATACACTCTCATGACTTTGTCTTTAGTTTCACCCTAAAAACCTCATATCAATGGAGATGGTTGTCGTCACTTATATACATGATTTTCCCTTTTCTAACCAATGTAGGATACTTTGTTTGCATCACAACATCCTGTTCCTGTCTTCTCAAGGCGTTGTGGCCTCTTTTCAAATTCTAGTTTGTTAATTTTATATTGGTATGAGAGGTTGCAGAGTCTCTTTTTCTCAAGTTTTCATATACTTGTCTGTTTGTCATATATCATTTTAATCTGCAGTGCAGCATTTTAATTTTTCTCCTTTGTGTATGACTTTTAGGTATATTGTGCAATGCGAAAGCTTTCTTTGTGCTGCGATTCGACATGAATTTGTTAGCTGCTCACATGATTGAACGGCTAGGATTTTGATAAACTCTAACGTTGCTTAGTTTTACAAAACTAAAGGTCGTCTAGGATCCTTGTAAAAAATCTATCTTCTTTGTCTTACTCCTTGTAATAGATCCGAATACATGCAATGAGTCGGTGGTTGGATTCGTATCAAATCTGGTCTACGGACAATTTAACCTTTAAGGATCATGGCAGGACATCTAATCTGATGGGTATGATGGGGATGTGAGCAGTTCATTCTTTTTTGAAATGTACTTTCCTCCTAAAATCACTCTCTCTCTTTTTTCCTTGTAAGATATTTTATTGCTATTGTAGAATTTGTAAGCGCATTTTGAAGTATAATTAGATTTAGAATAGTTATGCCCATTTTTTCTTCCTACTTATGTTGCCTTTCCCCCTCAAATTTGAAGTATCATTCTGCTAGGTATCAGGTACCCAAAGGAGACAAATTCCAAACAAACAAAGAACAATAGGAAAATACTACGAAATACCAATATCGAAAAACTCAAAACAAAAGATAACATACTGAAAATGGAAATAACGATACGCTACTCGGTGCGTTTGAGAGTACCGGTGACCTCTTCCTCAAGATTCTACAATCTCCCCTACCTCCCAAAACTAATTCATAACAAGTCTCACAATCTCTTCAGTGTCCAATGGCATGCCAACTGCAAGTACATCGCAACCGGCTTGAGTGATAAGACTGTTAGATTGTGGTATGTTCGAAGTGGAGAATGTGTTCGAATTCTCATTGGTCACAGGAGCATGATTCTGTCGTTGGCAATGTCACCCGATGGTCGGTTCATGGCATCTGGTGATGAAGATGGTACAATTATGATGCGGGACCTATCAACTGGTCGTTATGTTACACCTTTGATTGGACACACCTCATGCGTTTGGACCTGTACTTTCAGGTGAATAGTAAAAAAAAAAAAATGTATCCTCCAATATTTGTTGTTTTCCATTTCAGTTTGTAGTGCTCTCTTTTTGCTTCTTTGCTCAGTGAAACTATGGGATGTAACTTCAAGCACAAAGGCATCAAGAACAGATGAAAAGTGAGTTCTTCCTAAAATAGTTTAAGAACAATGTTTTAAAAAGCTTTTTTTTTTTTAATTGAAGCTTACGTCTCGGGGCGAAATTCCAACTTCTAGCCGCAAGGCTTGCATGATTTCTGGATCATTAGAGGCCACCCATCTATGAAAATGTATTATGGTTTAAAGTCTTGGTTAGAAGAATAATCCAAATCATAACATCTGAATTATAACTAGTTTTACTGCATACGCCATAAAAACATAGAAGGGAAGAAAAACAATGGTTAACAAAACTAATTATAGTGATGTTTTTATTTATATTGTGAGTGTCTAAGTCAGTTTACGCGCATCTCGATTATTCTCATGGTACATACCGTCTAACTCTACAACATTTGTATATGAAGGAATCAGTAGAAAATTATGTTCCAGATAGATTAACCTCTTGAATCCCTAGATCCTATTTGACTAGGCTAATCCATGATGGTTGATCCTATTTGTTTTAGTAGCAATTTTCGTGTTGAGTGTTTAATTAAAATTCAGGCTTACGCCTCATACTACCTCCAAATCTTGCCTCTTGGTCTCTTCAAGAGAAAAAACTTTTTAAAATCTCGTTTAAGACGTTTCGGTTAAATTTTGTGACATTTGCATTGCAAACACATGATCTTTTCTCATTTTCAGGCAAAAGTGAAACTGCCAATAGACTTAGATCAATGAAAACTCTACCGACCGAGTCGACTCGGATTTACAGTTTGCAGGTACAGAGAAACCAAACAGTTTATTTTTCGAATGCTTGACCTTAAACTTCCTTGTTAACACTCATCTGAACCTAATGTAAATTTCTTTCTGATTTAGTTTTGTTGGAGGAATCTCTTACTTGCAGCTGAGGCTCTCTCCACAAAAATGCTTGACACTTACCAAAACTTTTGTAAGTTATTTAATTTTACAGTGTCCTGATAAAATATTTTTGTAATGTTTCATTTATTGATCATATCATCTTATTCTGTGAGTGAAATGACTGAGTACTTGCACACCTCAAATGATTGTGTATTGTAAAAGAGAATAAAGATGAAAATTTTTGATATGAACTGTTTGTTCAATTGGGTATGTGTAAGTTAAAAAAAAAAAAAAAAAGTGCTTAAAAAGACAAGAAAATAAAAGTACATTGGCAGTGGACAGGATGATAAAGTAGTACAATTATATACATGAATTGAAAGCATCTTTTTTCACTTCTGCCATTTCAGTTTCAAATTGTACTGTATATTTCATGTCTTAAAGTATGTACATGGAAGCTCATGAAGAACAGTAGATTCTGACTTGGTTGAAAAAAATAATATGAAATGATTCTCAAGTTTTAACTGTATGTGTGTATATCAGCATTTTGTGTAAAGCTTCAGAAGCACAAGTTGGTGTATTTCCTCTCCCGACAAGAGAATCGAATCGGAAAATAATTCTCTTATCCATGTTTGGTCAGTAATCGCTACTCATTCTCTTATATTCATTATTCTCCTTCTGCATCGAAAGAGTTGGTGATGTGTTCTGTGATAATCAAGTTCAACATCACGTCACAATTTGTATTAAAAAAAAATATTTCTTTTAATTTCATTTCCTTTCGTAACCACTTATCATTTCTCATATAACTAACCTTTTTCGTGCTATCTAATTAAGTGTTTAAACACATGTAGCGGTTCGCTCCGTAACCAAATTTCATTATTCTAGTAAGCAATATTTTGTTCATCGTAATTCATTCTCACCACTCAAAACAAAAGTTAATTATGATTCTCTTCATAATCATTGTTATCGATATAAATTTTGCATTTTCCCCAAATGCCCCCAAAACAAGCAAAGGGAGCTTAACTTAGCTTTGGCTTGTCAGATCATTGGCAGCTTTCACTCTTTTTGCAAAGTTTTTGGATGCCCTACTACTTGTGGAGGCCATTTTCATTCATATATCATATATTTATAGTTAACATAAACCGATGACGTTACGCCTTCTTCTCGGTTCACTCCTCGTCCTGCTGCTGTCTACTGTGTACCGAAAATGCCAGTAGCGTTGTTTTTATTGTTTAGTAGTAATCTAGTTCAACACCACATCACGGGTTCGATTCTAAAAATTGGTATTTGACTCTCATTTTTTTTAGAACAGTTGTACCTTCTTTGTAGGGTTTCTACTCCTAACCTCGAAAGGCTCTCTATAGATTCAACTATAGAGATCTACACAATTCGCAAAGGATGGTAGCCAACCGGTGTGACCGGCTTGGCGACAATATTTGGGTCATGAGAAAACGAAAACGAAGTAGTACATGAATGTAACTTGAAAAAAAAGAGTAAATGATCAGGTTCAATCTAAAACCATTGCAACATCAACCACAAAGGCAACCCTTGTAAATAAATGCATTTATAATATAATCTAAATAAATAAATACATTTTTAATAAGGTGAAATACAACCAGCTACTCCCACACTGAAATATCAAATATTAGAAAAAGCTAATATATTGAAATTAATAAAATCATCTACTTTCATACAAGATTTTTTTTTTTTTTTTTTTTTTTAAGAAATATTATAAAATGGAGAAATTAAATGTTCCAATTAAATTTTGTCACTGCAATTTTACGTACAATTGTCTTGAAAATGTAATCAAATAATTTTTTTTTTAAACATGACAAAATTATAAATAAAAAAAATGATCAAATAAATTTTTTTTACCAGTTTTCTTGTTGAAAATTCCTGCAAAAGGAAACATGTTGTGCTTTTCTTTGTGTATCTTTCTCCATTAACATCTGTTCTTGAGTACAGAAAGAACAGTAAGAAAAAAAAGGGGAAATTTATTTGTCAAATCTCAGTTGAATAACACTTTTTTTTTTGACAGATGTTGAATAACACATTCAATTAATAAACCAATTACACGAATTTACAAACATACATTGAATAATTAACATTAATATTGAAAAAAAAAAACTTTTCGTAAGAATTGAGGGAAAAAAAAAGTATACATCTAAGTTAAAGTTTGATTTTTTTTTTTTGAAATTACAACAATCGGAGTGGGGAATTCAAACCCGTGATCTCATGGTCTTTCTACATTCACTAGCCGTTGAGCTACTGCTCTTTCGTCAAGCTTGATTTCTATTAGAATTATTTTTCGTTATTTATTTTAGATGAAATAACATGATTTGATAATATAAAAAATTCTTAAAACAAGAAAACTCCTAAGAAAACCAAGCAAATCTACTCTTATTCTATATGGGATGATAATTTAGTTTCAATAGCATTTAGTGTAAGAAAATCAAGTTTATTTAATTAGAGATTTATATAACCTAACATTCATAGGAAAGAATCTTGGAAAATAATTATTGAGCCTGAAAATTGGATTTACAACTCAATATATGAAATTCAATCTAAATTTTCTCCCATAAATTAACCAAAAGATTTGAACTAGAAAATAAAATAAAAGTAAGAGAGAGAGAGAGAGAGAGAGAGAGAGAGAGAGAACCTGGAAATTGCAATGTAATTGGAGAGCTCATTAACAATGTTTAGTTGCTGATTCCACAAAGACAAAGAGTTTAGAAATAAAAACAATTCAATTAATACAAATATATAATAAAAAAAATAAACAAAAATTAGAATTTTAATTTTCAAACAATATTGACGATTGAAGCTGACAGAAAAGAGGTGAGCACACAAGAGCCAATGGCATAGAATTATACCAAAAGCCTCTGTGTGCTCACTCTCTTCTGTCAACTTTTACATTACCATTGAAGAACAAAAAAAAAAAACAATAAATAAATAACTATTATAAGGGAATTATTTTGAACTAGGAAAAATGGGGTTTTGACAAAATGGGTAAAATAAAATGAGAAAATTATGGAAACCCATTTAAGCAAAAAGGGCAAAATAGCAAAAATTCTCTTAATTCTACATACCCATGTGGCAATTTTGTCTAATTAGGGTTTAGGGTAAAAAAATTAAAAAAAAAAATAAAAATAGAGGCCATATTTCTTCCCTTTGCTAATAGAAAGAACATAAAATATAAACAAAAACAAAAATTGAGAAATTTCTCAAAAAGGAAAGTTTTTTTTTTTTTTTTGTAGGGATAGAGAAAATTTGTGGTTTTTTGAGATGAGGATGATTGATAGGTTTCTTCATTTTGAGAAAGCTTTGGGCATTTGCCATCTTTTCAATCACAACTGTTTTTTGATGAGTTGGGATTTTCTCCTTTTCCTTTTCTTCTCCTTGTTCCTCATGAGAGAAAAACAAAGAACTCAATTCTCACCATTTCTTTCTTTCTCTCTCATAATGTGTTCTTCCAAAGCTTTAAATCATTACATAGAAGAGACTAGGGAGGAGAGAGAGAGAGAGAGAGAAAGTTCAAAAACTTTAAACTTACCAAGTTGTGAGGTTTTCCTAAATCAAATTTATGTCGTAGTTTTTATTAGTTGAATTATTGCTTTTGTTGAAAATGTGTTATGTTCTAGTAGAAATAAGTGGACGGGATCGAAAGAGTTAATAATAATTGAGATTATTAATACACTTATTTAGAGATTGATGATAGGAATTAGCATTATAACGACTAGGTTATTTAATTACTCGTATTTTTAAAATTGGTGTTAGTAATTCAACCATAAGCTTGATATGAAATTTAATTAAGGGTTTGATGTAGGATTTGGTGGAAAGTTAATTATGAATGTTCATCTCCTCAATACAAATGAGGAATTTACCCTCTTCTTCTATAAAATAATAATAAATGAATAATTAAATAAAAAGTCAAAACTTACCCAAGTGATCATGCAAAGAAAATGATAAAATGCATAGATTTTTTAGAATAGATAATCAAACTATATACCCGAGTGATCATGTCTGTCCATAGGCCAACTACTGAGAGACATCAAAGGAATGATAAGTACAAATTAATATCATAAATACGTTTCAAACCTGAAATTTTGAAGGAGCATATATACCTTCAAAATCCAAACTATCGATCAACTACCCTATCTCATGGACACAAAAAGCATAAAATACTTAAAATTTGTCTTTATGTTAAATTTTTATTATAGAATTAATTAAAATTTGTCATTATGTTAAATTTTTATTATAGAATTAAATTGTTGCAAGGATCTTCTAGATGTTTTCCACCATTTGTAAGATCCTCAATCTGACCTAAATATTGATGTTTAATAATATGGTTCGATTTGAGTAATTATGTAATTATCTTTTATCTAAAAAATAGAAAAATGGCTGACAATAAAATATAGGAAATGCCAGACTTATCTTCGAAGTAGTGGGAAAAGATAGGAAGAGAAGATCTACCAATACAATCGCATCAATTACTAATTTATTTTCACTTCTATTCTTTTATTTCTACTCAACAAAACCGAGGAATCAGTCCCCCTCACCATCTTTTTCATGAGATCGGTGCCGAGATTCTCACAGATCTCCGCAAAAGAAAAAATCACCGTTTATTTATTTATTTTTTTCTCCCTTTTTCTAATCTTAATTTTCACAATTTTTTATAATATTTTTAAATAGATAACTTTTCTTTAAAAAAAATATACATAATTTTAATTAGAAAATTAATAAGTAAAGAAAATATACATTTGACTAAATATTTCTACAAACAAAAAATATACATAAAGATTATATTCGTATAAAAAAAATTAAAATTAAAAAAAAAAAAAAAACAAACAAGACTTAAGGAATCGGAGATAGGATATACATATCCCATCTTAGTTTAGCCTCATTCCCTTTTTAAATAGAGATTCACTTAGGATGGGTTTCTAGTAGTTCCAACCCCACAAAGAAAATGAACATCTTTATTTCACTTTGCTTAATTTATCACTATAGCCAAACATGCCCCAAGTATAAATCTTTTCTTTTCTTCTTTTTTTTTATTGATAATCGTTATCCAATAAGGAGGCACTAAATGAAGAGATTGATGAATATGGACCGTAGATGAAAGGGGGGGAGTGGAGGACAGATCTCTGCCATTGGATTTGGAGGGAGGGAATGGTTGTACTATGGTTAGTTTTTATGTCTTCTTGGTAATTGGGCTTGATGGGACTGCGTCAAGGGGGACACACTTTTTCTTTTACCAAATTCTTTCTTTCACCTTTTTTTTTTCTTTTTGGCAATAAAAAAAAAAAAACCTTTTGATCAATTACTTCGAATTTTAATTGTAATATCAACCAAATATCAAATTTTAGCTACAATTTAAATAATAATCAAAATTAATTCGTTGATATATATTTGGAAATATTAAATTTTTAGGGGTGTTTGTTTGAGATTTTATTGAGTATTTATTTTGAGTGTTTATGTATGAGGAGTTATTAGGAGTGTTATAGAAATTTTGTTTTTATGATAACTCGTTTATTTTGATAGTTTTAGTTGAGTATTTAGAATTAAATACTTGTTTGTTTCATGATTTTGGAAAAAAGATTGTCTGTGGTTGTTTGTTTGTGTGATGGTTTTGTTGTTGATTTCGAAGTAATTGGTTGTTTGTAGGATGATTTTGATAGAGTATTACACTTAATTAGAACCCATGAACCAAACACCTCCTCAAGGAAAAAAAGTGAGAAGAATTTACTACTAAGATCAATTTTAAACTTTTTTTTTTAATACATGGACTAGATATTTAAAAAAGTCTATGAATAAAACTTAAAAGCATATAGATCAAAATAACATTATTTTTGTAAAAAAAAAAATAAAACTTTCTTTCTTACTTTTATCCTTTTGGTTTGATTCTATTTTTGTTGGTGGTTGTGTGTTTGTGGATGATATGGGTTGTTCAACTTTCATTTTCCTTACAAGAAATTGTAATACTCATTGCCTCACTTCGTAATAGAGAGATGTAAGGAGAGAAATTAATATGTAAGGTTAGAGAAAGAAAGTATAGTGAGATGTATAGAGAGAGAGAGAGAGAGATAAAGGGAAATGTATAGAGTGTAAAGAGGAAAAAATAATAAATAGTAGGATGGGGACCGATTTATTTTTTAATAATCGAAAAATTGGAGCTACCCACAAGTAGACATCTATTTGGCTTAATAGTACTTGGCGTGGTACATAAGAAAATCAAAAAATATAACACAAAAAAGTTATAATTAAGCTCGATTATGTATTTCAAACTTAGATCTTTGAAAAATAACTACATATTTTAAAGGGCCCTATGCACCAACCATATCTTCCTTTGAATATGTTTTGATAAAGTTAAAAGCAAGGCCACTTTAATTTGCTATGTTAAATAAGGAAATGAAATTAAAAAAGAAAAAAGAAAAGAAAGGTTGAATGTGTTTGGTAGTGGCTATCTATGGCTAAGGGGGTGAGCCTCTCCCACATTCTCTTACCCTTTCCAACCTTTAAAGGTTACTCAAAGACCTTTCCCATTCCTTATAATTTTCATGATTTCTTATAAATAAAAAGGAAAAATCCTAGGAACAATATTTTGTTGTAACATTATACTATGTTGTATGAGACCCACCCTAATTAATTGCCTTATATTATGTTCCACTTTTTCTTTCATTTGGTTTAAGGGACTCTTTGTTGGTTGACATGGATGGACCACTTCTTCCATTACTCTATTCTATTTAATTCATACACCAAACTAAATTTATCTCTCTCTCTCTCTCTCTCTCCCTCCCTCCCTCCCCCTCCCTCTCTCTCTCTCTCTCTCTCTCTCTCTCTCTCGTGTTTCGCGTGTAGGTTAAGATAACGAAAACAAATATCATGATCGAAATCGTGTGATAGTGAAAGAAAGTAATTTCATACTAACCTCATTCATAATGAAGTTTTTATACTAACCTCAACAATGTAAGATCCTCAAAAGCAAGATTCCTGAAATAATAGTTAGCATGAGATTAGCTTTCCCATCAATAAAAGAATACCTCAAGACAAGTCAATCAAATTAGAAGGGCTTATAATAGTAAATGGTAATTTGAATTGTAGATTATTTATAATATGAGTTTAAGTTTTGAGGTATTTAAGACATAAGACTAATCAATGAGTGACTAAACTTGTTCCAATACTAACATAGGGCATGTTTGACTACGAAGATAAAAGAAGAAAAGAGGGAAAGGTGGGGATATAAAAAATCACATAAGACATATTTGACTGCGACGGGAAGAGAAAAGAAGGAATAAAAGAAGAGAAGTGAGAATAAAATACATATGCCAAAAGAGAAAGTAAAGCAGCATACTCTCAATCGATAGGGATCACAAAATCACAGGTTGGAACCTCAACCGCAAACTCAAATTGTTACGTACATATAATTTCACAGCCCAAAAAAGTACAGTGCCAAACTCCAGAAAAAGGGTTTTAATCAATCAATTCAGCACCCACTTCTTTTACCTTCTTCTACTCAATTCCTATCTTTCAACTCCCTTTCTCTTCTCAACACACCCACATCTTTTCCAATCTTTCAGTTCATTTCTCTCTCTTAATGATATGTGACATCAACTCCCACCTACCAGCAACCTTTGACCAAATCCACTTAACTGCTACAAAAATAAATCATTCATAAAGTATTTCACTAAACAAGTATAAGATAATTATTTTGGGTGATCGATTATCATTCACTCTATAATCACTATTTATTTCTTATAAAATTTCATTCTCTTCGTAATCGTTTTATTTTATTTTCTATATATAGACATCAACACAAAGACGTTATATATAGTAGTATATTACTTTCCGTTTGAAAGTAAAGTCATTGTTACATTATATTTTTATTTTACAATATGTCATATCAAGTATAGTTAGGGTGTGTTTGACTATGACAAGAAGGGATGAGAGAGGATAAAAGAAAAGAAGTGAAAGTAAATTAGCTTCTTTATCTCTTTCCACAACTTCAAACATGTCTATAGTATTTAATGAGGCAAAGTTTAAGTTAATACATATATACACACACACTACGTACACACATATAAGTAAATAAAGTATACATAACCAGGGTGTTTTAGTGATCCAGAAAGAAAATAGGAAAAATAAGGTGAGTAGTGAGATGAGAGTGATATGGGAATCTTAAATTGAAAGGCAAAAAAAACAACCACATGGTTTTCAAACAAGTACTTTGAACTTAGAATTCAAGTGGGGAGAGAGAATTTCTAGCACTAAGGATTGTGGGGTTTCCTATTTTAAGTATTAAGATTGTGCTTTTCATATCTTACTTTATAATCTTTTGGTAGAGGCAAAATGGAGAAGTGCTTCTTCATTGAATAATGGTGGTTGTATTTGGTTATTAAAAGTTTTCCTCATCCGCCTATTCCATAAACACATGACCACACTTAAAAAAGGAAATTTCATTCTCCATCTAATATGATTTTAGAGTTATGCATTGTTGTAACTTTGGCATGACTTCTTTTCTTCCATTTTTTAGTTTTTTTTTAAGCTAGGTGTTGAATTTCAATGAATTTTATTAAACTACTTGATTGAGTTGGATGGTGGAATTTGAACATTTCTATAACTTAATTTTGAATTTTTAATGTTTGTGATTAGTTCAACCTATTATTTTCACTAGTTGCTAAAAAGGGTGACCACATTGGTAAGGGTTTAAGATATCTTGATCATATATTAACTTGGAGGCTTCAAGGCACTTAATGAGATTAAAAAAAAAACTTTTATTATTTCTAAGTCCCAAGAGAACAAAGCGGCTCTAACTTTCCTTTTATAATATATATAATTATATTAAGGAGGAAAGCGGCTCGACCAACACTGAAATATCAATTTATGAAGGAAAGATATGAATATGCTCTATAGATAGGGGTTGACTACTTGACCTTGTTGTAGAGGTTCATCAATCAGGTCAACAAGAGAAGCACATTAAGAGGAAGTTGAGAAAGAATATGATAAGGTTACAAAGGATCGAAACCCTACCTAGAGGAAAGCTAGACGATCATCAGGGTTGAATATACTTTAAAGAGTTTAACGACTTTCAAATTTCGAAGAACCTCAACCTATATATATATATATATATATATAATTTCACTATTCATTCAAGATTAGGATTTGACAAGTTAAAGACTTAAAACTAACTAGCTAACAACATCATGGGCATGAACCATGAAGAGAAAAGAGAAACTTTCATAAATGCCCTTTCACATTATCTTATTATAAAAATCGTACCCTAGGAGGCTAGGACCACCAAAAATTAATTAGGGGACCAGTACATGTCTGAGAAATGTGTAGGATTAAAGGATTCCTTGTCACTCAAAATTTGACAACAAAAAAATAAGATGAAGGAAAAATATATTATTAGATAAACTACACTAACCAACCAACTAAAACCTTTTTAATGAAATAAATGGCCTCAATGTTTAGTGGAGCAATAAGTACAGCAAATTCTAAAAAACACCACCACAACAAAGAGTAATAGTGGGACATTTCAATGTCAACTTAGTACAAACATTTCAAAGTCAACGAAACCCGATCAAAATATATATTTAAAAAAGAAAAAATGAAAATAGAAAAAAAACTGACCTTCAATTATTTTCTTCATCCAAGCCAGCCCTTTTCCTCTGGACAATATTTCTGGGACTAAGCCCAAATAAGGTGCATTCATCCAAGCAGTAGCCCTTTTTCCCTTCAATGCGGTTACCATTTATTATTTCTAAACACGAAATCATTTTACATTTCATAGTCATCTTAAAGGTCTAGAGTGTTCTCCAGTCAAGCACTAAAAAAAAAAGTTTATAGAAAACTAAAACAATTTCAGTATTAAATGAAAAGAAGGGCTAGAAAGTAGAAACTTATGAATCACAAAAAGATTTTGATAAAGTACTGGTGTTGGACACTTATCCGACGTCGATACTTTTAGACACTCTTCGAACACGTGTCTGACACTTAAAATTATGTGTCCTCTTTAATTTTTTTTTTTTTTTTTTTTTTTATCTAGACACTTTATGGACACTTCATGACAATTCACAAACACAAAATTTAAGACCGATTTGTCTTAAGTGACCAATGACACGACAACGAGATAAATGTTGTGAAATTTAAAGCATAGTGAAATTATGTTTTTTGTTGGATTTAAATGAACTCATATAACTAATTATATGGGTTAAATTCAAATGCTAATTAATATTTTATGTTCATGTTAATTTTAATTATTTTCATCGTAAGTGAAAAATTACAATATTTTGGATGTGATCTTCTAATAGTATATCATAAAAGATAACAATAAAAAACCTGTCTCCGACGTATTTGTGTCCTACATTTTTAAATAACGATATGCCTGTATTCATATTGTGTTGTGTGTGTATCTCCATGCTTCTTAGGTACAGACAATGGAAGGCCGATACATGGGCAATTAAAAACATAGGAACAGTAAAATAAACGAGGCTCAAATAACCAATGATAATGATAAAAGTAAAGTACTTTTTATCGCACAAAAGTCAAATAAAACTCATCCTAATTCACAAAGGCCCTATGACGAACAATTTACTCATACGACTTCCATCAAAAGCAGAAAAGCTTCCCAGCTACTTGATAAATATAAAAAATAACGAGAGAACATAAAGAAAGCAATGAACCTTTACCTTCTCATACCACCACCATTTTATAATGTCGACAACTTTCGGTGCTCTTGACTTGATCTTCTTTCCCTCCTAAGGATTTTGCTTTCGGTTCCTTCGCTTTATCCGTTGCTCATAAACGTAGCACACACGGCACTTATCCCTGTAAAATTTCTAGACAAATAAATTAGTGGACGAATGATTTCAAGAAAAAATACAACCATGTTCCAAAATGCAGCCGTAAAGATTAGTTTTGCTACCCTTTTACCTTCCCCGCATTTGGATCCATTTACTGCTCCATTGTAAACCGCCTCCTGGGCTCCTCGTTCATATAAAAATTCGAGTGTTCGGTCAATTTAAGCACACTTAGACTATTTTCATGAAAAAAAATGTTTAATCGTATAATATTAAGTTGTCGAGTAAACATGTAAGAAATTAATTTCTAAATACGTGGTCACCATAGATAAACATTTTGGTGGAGATACTTACTTTGTCTTAGATTGAAAAGGTGAGGAGTCTTCCACATCTTTATAAGATATATGGATTGCTACACATACTATTTAATATGATATCAGAGCAAATCTTGAATTCAACTTCCTACAAATTCGTTCCTCTATAATTAAAATTGAATTCTACTTGTAAGACATTTTCTAATTTTCTGAACTAACAACGGGGAGCACTGATTGAAATAATCAAATTTATAGTTGATTGGTGGTTTCTCCCGAATCCTCTTTAACTACGAGAGGATCCATGATAGATACAACAGATGAATGTTGCATCAAGCACGAAATGTAAATCCCCAAGTAGAACAAGTAAATATCTAGGTAGAACTTTATCTCAACCTTTGTAAAATCCTTCAATCAACAACATACCAAGTCTGTCCTGCATTCTACTCAGGATATCTGCAACTAACAGAATAAAGAAAAGAAATGAACGCTCATTTTGTCTATAAAAAAAATCTTGTTTTTCTGAAGTTACCCTTTCACTTCCCCTACCATGATAGTCTAAAACACATCAGAAAATAGTCACGGATCTCTTAGAGTGATTCATTGCAAAAACTTAGATGATGGAACAAAAGACTTAAAGAATGCTTTTTATAAAGGCAATGAAACCGAGACTTTCAGCTTTATCAGTAAGACTAATTATGTATTAACAACAAATACACTAGAGTATAAGTTGAGAAAACTTTTTGTAGTAGCATTAAAATGAACACTTATCGTGCCAAGCATACAAGGAAAAAGAAGAATCAAGACTTAAAGCAGCTGTTTTCAAATATTGTATAAATTGACAAATGTCAATTGCAAATATCTTCACTGCACAGCAAGATTATCAGTGAGAGTCTCATATATACAACATATATCGCTTCCATTTCGTTTAATGAAATTTCTTGCTTCTCATGCCTATAGTGGACTGGACACACCTATAAACCTCCTAACTATGTAGCTGAAAATGACAAAATTTGCAGCGTTATTATCCTTTCTGATAAAAATAAAAATTAAAAAAAAAAACCCAATAAAACGATACATTTCAATTGTGTAGAGGTTTCCTGTTGTATTCAATAATAAGAGGATGATAAACTTCAGCACATTAAACGGGGCAATGTGTGAGGAAGCGACAAACCTCTCCATGTTTTCTGTGAAGGCTTCAAGAAAAAATCTCAAAGCAGCTTTCTCCATTTTGTGAAAAACAAAGCTGGTGAATGAACCAACTCCATATAAAAAAGAATAGGTTTAGAGAAGAAATTTCTATCTTCTTAAAGGTTCTAACTGAACTTCCATAGTTCCTGAAGGAGGATGAGATTTTATTCCTTCAATTGAAATAGTTGGACCCAAGAGATCGACAGAATCGTCATCACTACCAAGCACCCAATTGCTTCGCTCGATTATTCTGTCCCTCCTCCTCTGCTTCTCCTTGTATTCCAAATAAATAGTTATCATTGCAAAGATCATAAACCATATAATTAGAGCCCAGATAAGGCCATGGACATTTTCACTGCCATATCGATCGCCTAGATGCTTCATTCCAGTGAATTGTGCTGCAACACCAATACCAATTGTACATCTGCCCACAATTGCATGTGAATACTCCCATAAAATTCTTTTGGAGGAAACCACTTCCCCATTGGCTGATCTTTTGGGTCTTAAATATGCATTTACTGGCTGCGTACATGCCAAAAGTATAGCAGCAATCCCAAACTTAACATGAACTGAGCTGACATAAAAACCTCGAAGCTCGGCTACAGCAAAAAGGAGGCCGAGTAGGACAATTGACAAACCTGAGTACTGTAAGTAAACATGAATCTGATACCATCCATCACCCTTCACGTGTTTCAAGTATCTAGCAGCCAATATCCCACCAGGTAACAAAATACCCCAAGCAAGGAACATCATGAACCCATGAACAGCTAATACTGGTTGTAAATCCTGTTCGGCCTCTGCAGAACCTCGCATAAGCAGTACCCGCATAGGCCTACTGCTTCGGGAAGAATGCATATTTCTGTCACTTAAATGTTCATCCACCCATTTAGCACCCATTGCCCATATAACCTTAAGTGGAGTGGTGGGATCGATTACATTTTTACACTCTGGTCCGTGGGCATGAGTACATGACAGTTTCAAGGGACGGGTAAATTCCAGAGTAATGATACCATTTTCTGACTTGCACCTAACAAAAGTCAAATTCTCTTTCGTCGGATGTACATTTAAAGCTTCCTTTCCGTCAATCCAGTAGGTACTCACTCTACCTTTGCCAGTTTCATCCATCCAACCCACATAAGCATAGCTATCAATCATTCCACTTCCAAATCCAATAGCAAGATAACCACTCTTTTTCTCACCACGAGCTGCAATATTTATCGAATCCACTGATAGTGTCCAAAAAAATGTAACTTGCTGGTCGTCCAACAAAACACTGTTATTATACATGTCTGACAAACCGCCATCAACAACCTGCACTCTCCAGCCCATTTTTGGTTGGTAAATTGACTGGTAAAAGACTTGGTCTGGAGTATTCCGGTCAGGTGCCCAAGTTAATTCCATGGGGCTGGCTTGCACTCCTTCAGCTTCCGGTCCTCCAGCGTAAATAGTCTCAGACATGTTCCTCAGTGTCGCATTTCCACCGAGCAGGTCAGAAGTAATGTAGAGTGCAACATCATGCCCGGCTTGTATTGAGAACTTCACTGGCACCCCTCTCTCAACTCTCAGTAAAGGAGCCTCCTTCTTGTTAATGTACAGAACTTTAGCAGGGTTTGGAGGATTTGGATAATGCAAAGCCGGACCACTTGTTACAACAAGAGTAGCATTTGCATCTGCTATTACAACATCTTGATCCTCCTTGTCTTCTGCATCAAGTGGACCCAAACAATCATTCATATGCTCTGAAACATTGAAAACCAAATGGCCATAATTCCCTCCGTGATTTTGAGGTAGATAGAATGGTCGAATTGCATCAGGCGGCTTCATCGGTCCCACAGCCCAAATGACAGTCATATTTTCAGTATGATTAATTGGTATATCATATTTCTTATCAATTGTAACCAATGGCCTTCGATACCGAATGAACGAAACCCCATCTCTCCTATGCCCATATATCAACTTAGTATTGTTCACCAAACCAACAGGATCTGAACCTTCAAAAATTGTATCTGGACAAACACCATGCACTATACCATCTTTATTTATCAAACATTCACTGAGCTTTGTGATGTAGAAATCATCTACAAGCGGCACTCCATCCTCCTTAATCCCCATCACAGCAACATCTGCCCCAATCATGAGATTAGAACTCCCATTCTGCTTTGTCCACCCAAATGCCATGTAGTTCGTCGTAGGAATTGCTGCCTCCAGCCCAATGTCGATCAACTTTTCCTTAGAATCTAATGTCCACCTAACCCTGTAGTTATCAGCCAAAACTTTACAATTCTCAAACGTGGTAGGCTCAATAGAAAGCAAACTCATCTCTTCCCCTGCATTCCCACCTTCCAACGGAGACGGAGCCGGAGACACGTTGGGACTACTTGCCGTTCCATTGTTCAGTCTCCGGAGTATAACATGTCCGAAATCTGATGCCGAAGGAAGGTCCCAAGCGGCAATTACTTGGATCTGATCCCACTTAACATTCTTCTTCAAATGCACAATGAACGAAGCATTTCTATACGTCTCATTAAGCTTTTGATCAGACACAACAAACCCAGCCGTGAAATTAGTGAAATTAGAAGCGATCGCACCCCACCAGTGCACATCGGTACCAGAAAGCATATCAAAATTTGAAACCCTAAAAGAACAATCATCGATTATCCTAAAGGAACCTCTAACTTGATGCTGTACCATTTCAAATTCGGACTCGAAATCAACGAGAGGACTGGTCTTAGAACAATCAGATCCAACATCCGCATAGCAACAAAAAAACGACAAGATAAAACACCCAACGAAAATGGGTGTGTGATGCATGGGGACGAGATTGGGTTCAAAAATCTGACACTCAACACACCACTGGAATCTATATTCAACGATATATATTGAACTTCAAAAACGAAAGGAATCAAAATTGCTCCATTACCAAAGATCCTTACTCAACAGAGGCAGAACTACCGCGACTCGCGAATAGCGAAGAAGGCGTCTAGGATCGCGAGCGGCAAGATCAGAAACTCGGTAGACGTCGAGATGATTAGCAGGTGATTAATGGAGTCTCGATCTGAAATTAATGCAAATGGAAATCAACAGACGGTTTCTAGATAGAGGCTTGAGCGGCACGTTGCTTTTGGTTTTGGAATTATTATTAATATATTTTAGAGAAAAATAAAAAGAAAAAAGAGTTACGCTTTGAACATGTTAAAAGGCCGCCAATTGCATTGAAGCCCAATACGCTATTGGGCCTACAAGCATAAGACAACAAAAAATATTTAGGATAATAGTAACAAATGCTTAATTTTTTCAAAATAAATTTTTCTTTTTTAGTCATTTAAATTAATGGCTAAATTAAAATTTAGGACGGTGAGAAAATTAGTATTCTCCAAAATATTTATAACATATCATTATAAATTTAAATTATTTAGAAAAAAAAAAAAATCATCAATCGTAGATTCAAGCCAACCACTCCTAAGAAGGTTAGTACCCCAGATGGTCGGTCGTGGAGGTAGATCCCTCTAAGGGTCTACCAAGTTAACGTTTAAGACTATTGCATCTCTAAGTTGTAACGTTCGCGAGTCATGTTGATACTTATTTTAGGCTTAATAGTTGACGTTTCAAACGGTTTGCCAGTAAACCACTATTAAGTAAGCTGCGGCGATTATAACTATGGCTGCTATAAAAAATGTATGAGATTACCATTTTCAAACCAAGTTGAAATACGCTAGAAACTCATTGTAAGCTACTTTTGAGCTAGACAACCCTCTCTAAACACTCTTCAAAGACATTTATAACTTAAGAGGGCATTTGTGTTGTAAAATTGTGGAGTTTTTAGACTGAGGAGTTATTTTGAGTGATTATAAAGAATAAATTGCAATAATAGCTCGTTTGTATAAGGTTTTTAAAGAGTGGTTATAAAAACTCGTTTATAAAATCTCCATAAATACTCAAAATAAACATCTCACGAGGATCACAGGTAACTCTCATCACACTGCTATGCTTAATTTTCGTTGTTTTATAGGTATCTCGTTGATTTCGAAGGACTATGAATGATAAAAAAAAAAAAATTGGTTTTTTTTATATTTATATTTACATGAAATAAATTTTTTTTTTTTTTTTCACAAATACCTAAATTAAAAAATGGAAATTGAAAAAAAAAAAAAAAAAATAAAAATCAACCGAGTAAAGTTAACTGATTAAAAACATTCGATTAAAATGTATTGAAATTATTTGTTTTATTTATTATTTTATTATTTTATCAAAATAATATAAATACATTATTATTATTTTAAATCAAAGCGCCATATGAAATTTCAAGAACCATCGAGAAACATTCTGCAAGTTACCATATCATATACCTCTCTCTGCAGCTGCTCGACTTTCATCATAGAAATGGCGACCAGAAGAATTTCGAAGCTTAGCAGGTTCCCTTTAGCCGCCATTAACGCCCCCAAGCTTTCTCATTCTCGCTCTACACTCTCTCGTTCGCCTGCAATTTCGCGTTCTTCATTTGCTTTTTCCGGTAATTCTATTGGTTCCGCCACTGCCACTGCGTGCAATGGCGGCGCAATCGCTTCGGCCAAGTATTTGGCTGCTGTTTTCACTCGAAATTTACAATTCATTTCTCAGTCTCGCCACTATGCTACGGCTTCTTCTCAGGTTTGATTCCTGTTGTTTGTAATCGTATTCGTTTGGAGCTCATTGTTTAATATTGATTTGAAATTTGATTGAAACAAGATATGGAAGATGATTTCGATGATTGATGATTATTTGATAGTGTGAACCTGGCTAGTGGTCTAATAGGTGTTGCGTTCAATTGAGAGGGTCACCTACTTAACAATTAATTTTCTATCAATTTTGTTAATATGAATTAGGAATAGGCTTAATCGGACCTGTTTTTTTACCTTGGGCTCGTTAAGGCTAATGCTCATGGTGGATTTTCTCTCGCTTACAAGAATGAATAAGATGAGCTAAGGGAAAGAATTAATCGATGGGTCAGTTTCAAAACTGATAGTGTTCAATTACTAATCTAAGATTCTAAGACAAGTCTAATGAATTGGCGTTTAGAGGGATTGGAAATTTAAGATTATGTTTTGTCTTCAATCATCCATGGTTGGTATCAACCGAAATTCAGTATTTGTCAATTTAATCTAGGGAATTTTTTGGCCATCCGTTTCTAGGAGCGATAGTTAAAGGTGAGCCTTTGTTGATCAATCATTCTTTTTAAGCAGATCAATCAAACGGATTTTACTGAGATGGCATGGGAAGGCATAGTTGGTGCTGTAGATACTGCGAGGGTGAATAAACAACAAGTTGTGGAGAGCGAACACTTAATGAAAGCTCTTCTTGAACAGAAGGATGGCTTAGCTAGGAGAATATTTTCTAAGGCCGGACTTGATAATTCGTCAGTTTTGCAGGCTACAGTTGATTTTATATCTCAACAGCCAAAGGTACATCTACACTTGTTATATGACTTATGTCTATTTTTTAAAATTGAAACTGTAAATAATCGAGGATCTTATAACAGGTAACTGGTGAAACTAGTGGTCCGATAATAGGCACACATCTAAGTTTGATTTTGGACAGTGCTCGAAAATTTAAAAAAGAAATGGGAGATGATTTTCTATCCGTGGAACATTTTGTGTTAGCCTTCCATTCAGACAAGAGATTTGGGCAACAATTATTTAAAAACTTGCAACTTAGTGAAGAAAATTTGAAGAATGCTGTTCAAGCTGTTCGTGGAAATGAAAGGGTGACCGATCAAAGTAAAACTCAATCGAACTTCATTGTTCAAATTTTCTTATATTCTTTTTATTTGACCATTCTTTCTATTTATTCTATTTTTGTCTTTCATTTTGAACATAGACCCTGAAGGAAAATATGGGGCTCTTGATAAGTATGGGACTGACTTGACTGAATCAGCCAGACGTGGAAAACTCGATCCCGTTATAGGAAGAGATGATGAAATACGAAGATGCATCCAAATTCTATCAAGGAGAACAAAAAATAATCCTGTAATCATTGGCGAGCCGGGTGTTGGGAAAACTGCAATTGCTGAAGGGTATGTTAACTGCCTTGCCAGATCTATTTTGCATTATCGTTTGGTAAATTCTCTTATCCACATAAAACTAGTGTTTTCATTGTCTTGCATAACAATAAAATTGTCGTGATCTTCTGCAGATTAGCTCAACGAATTGTGCGTGGAGATGTTCCAGAACCATTGTTGAATAGAAAGGTTGTATGCCAATTTTAGAAGTCCTGTTTATATTAATTGATGCAACTTTAAGACTATTATATAAGTCAATTTTTCATTTGTTGATTATGAGCATATATCTATCATTTTTATGTTTATTTTCTATTGGCTTGAAACCCTTGAAAAATATTAGTTTTGAATACAACTAAACGGTCAACTCAATTCAATTATGCAAAAGTCCGAAGAAATGCTTCGATTCTTTATCTTTTTACAAATTCCAATTTTTTTCAAAAAGGTTTGTCGGTATTAATTACATAAATTTTGTGCTTAGTATCTCACTTTTTTCACTTGAAGTATTCTTGAGTCCAATTGTTCCTGAATATTAGAACAGCTGATAAATGTAAATGTAGTTTCACTATTTATTTTTCTTTTGTTAGCTTATACTGGTGTTATTATTTCCTTACTGTTCTTCTTATAATACATTGAAAAGAAATTAGTGCAGAAGTTGTCTAATGTGTGCTGTGATCGGGTGAGTTTATTTTGTAGTTAAAAAAAATGGCCTTTAAATAACATAAAAAAACAATAACTGTTCTTAAGTTTTTGTTACGTAACTTTCCTTTGGCCAGAACTTTCCTCTAAATTCACATCTATTCCAATTACCTTCTTTCATTAACTATTTTCAATTTCTAAGATTCACTTTTGGATTTTGATTTCATTTATAGTTGATATCTCTGGATATGGGTTCATTGGTTGCTGGTGCGAAATACCGTGGAGATTTCGAGGAAAGATTGAAAGCTGTTCTAAAGGAAGTTACTGCTTCAAATGGGCAAATTATCTTGTTCATAGATGAGATTCATTCAGTTGTTGGTGCAGGTTAATTCTTACTTCTGATTCACTTTAAACATTGGTTTTCTTAGGTTAAAAAAATGACAACCCTAGCAACCCGAACAAACCAAATCAAATTGCAAAGGTTGGCTTGGGTTATAATTTTATTTGAGTTTAGTTATAATTTTATAATTTTTTGAATTACCAACATTTTGCTCGTTCAACCCAACTCAATTCAAACTAATATTAATTTATATATGTGTGTAAGTTTAATTAATAAAGGTTTTTAGCATGTTGGTACTTGGTAGTCAGCATGGACTAACGATATGTACATTTCTAACATCATGCAATTTTTCTTCCCTTTATTTTTACATATTTATAAGCTATAAGTCGGACCGTAAAGATGAAATAAGAGATCAACCCTCATTCCAACTCAACCCAAAAATATATGGGTTGGATCGAATAACTCTAATATATAGGGTTGGATGCATTGACGAATTGACTAACTCCAAATTTTTGATTGGTCTAAAAAATCCTCTCAACCCAATCCAATTTCTTACCCATTTTGGTGAACAAGTTATAATAGTCCTGTATTATGATGTCATTATGATGTAGATGCTCGGATCTCGAGTTTGCATAATTGGCTAGTGATTTTCACGCAGGGGCTACTAGTGGTGCCATGGATGCTGGCAACCTCTTGAAACCCATGCTTGGTCGAGGGGAACTACGATGCATTGGTGCAACTACATTGAAGGAGTATAGAAAATACATCGAGAAAGATCCTGCTCTTGAACGTAGATTTCAACAAGTGTTTTGTGGCCAGCCATCTGTTCAAGACACAATCTCTATTCTCCGTGGGTTACGAGAGCGCTATGAGCTACATCATGGTGTAAAGATATCAGATAGTGCACTTGTTTCAGCTGCTGTTCTAGCAGATAGATATATTACAGAACGATTTTTGCCTGACAAAGGTATTATATGATTCATGCTTAACATGTTGGGATTTGATTAAATTCCATTCTCATTGTCTTTAACATCTATATGATTTATTTTCTTCTTTATTAACCAATAAAGAATTGATGCATCCATATTTTATAGATAATCTGATTATTTTTTAATGCTGTGTATAGTATACTAGAAAATAAATCATTATGGAGTTACCTCTTGATCAAAAAAGTTTAAGTAATTAAAAAGTGATGGATTCAATTTATGGTGGCCACTCAACGAAAGAATTAATTTTCTACAGGTTTCTCGGGCGATATGTCTCGAAGTGTGCACAAGTTGGCATGGATAATCACGAATATAAAATAGTTAACTAGAGAATAGTTAAAAGTATGGTGTTGTTCCCTAGATTTTATGAATTTTATTTTTCTTCGCAGCAATTGATCTTGTTGATGAAGCTGCTGCAAAGTTGAAAATGGAGATTACCTCTAAGCCTATTGAGATGGATGAGATAGATAGAGCAGTTTTGAAGTTGGAGATGGAGAAACTCTCATTAAAAAATGATACAGATAAAGCAAGTAAAGAGAGGTTAAACAAATTAGAGCAAGATCTGAGTTCACTCAAACAAAAACAAAGAGAATTGGCTGAACAATGGGATCGCGAGAAGTCTTTCATGAACCGCATACCATCTATCAAGGAAGAGGTAGTTTCAAATTGCATAAACTTGATGTGCTTCTTAATATAACATTCGTTTCTAAATCAATTTCTTCAAAATTTCGAAGATTTTATTCATTTTAAGTTAGAAATTGATAGTTATTTCGAACTTTTTTTTTCTTCTCATATCGGTAGATTGATAGAGTTAACGTCGAGATAGAAGCTGCCTTACGAGAGTCTGATTTGAATCGTGCTGCTGAGCTTAAATATGGAACTCTAATATCTCTTCATCGCCAATTAGAAGAGGCCGAAAAGAACCTTCAGGATTTTCGAAAATCGGGAGTTTACTTGCTTAGGGAAGAGGTCACAGATCTAGATATTGTTGAGATAGTAAGCAAATGGACTGGTATACCTTTGTCCAACCTCCAACAATCTGAGAGGGACAAACTAGTTTTACTAGAACAAGTCCTCCATCAGAGGGTAGTTGGTCAAGATATTGCAGTAAAATCAGTTGCCGATGCTATTCGGCGTTCGAGGGCAGGTCTTTCTGATCCAAATCGACCCATAGCTAGCTTCATGTTTATGGGTCCAACCGGCGTGGGAAAAACCGAGCTTGCGAAAGCTTTGGCAGGATATCTTTTCAATACTGAAAATGCTCTAGTTAGGATTGATATGAGTGAATACATGGAGAAACATGCCGTCTCTCGCTTGGTTGGGGCACCACCCGGTTATGTTGGTTATGAGGAAGGTGGCCAACTGACTGAAGTAGTTCGTCGAAGGCCATATTCCGTGGTACTTTTTGACGAGATAGAGAAAGCACACCATGACGTGTTCAACATTTTGCTACAACTATTGGATGATGGCAGAATAACAGATTCTCAAGGCAGAACCGTTAGTTTTACAAATTGTGTCTTGATAATGACATCAAACATTGGTTCTCACTACATTCTTGAAACTCTAAGTAATACAAAAGATAGTAAAGATGCAGTATATGAGCTGATGAAAAAACAAGTGGTTGAATTGGCAAGGCAGACTTTTCGGCCCGAGTTCATGAATCGAATTGATGAATATATCGTCTTCCAACCTTTGGACGCCACTCAAATAAGCAAGATTGTTGAGATACAGGTAATCTTTACGCTCAAATCTTACATATTATTAAAATTTACCTATTGTTTGCAATGCCACTCAAAAGCAAGAATGTTGAGAGATGATCTCCATTCTTAACTTTGATATTTAAGTATTGTTTGCTTTGCTTTGGGATGTTTGGATTGAAATTTTAGGAGTATTTAGAATTAGTATTTAGACTGGAGATTTATTTTGAGTATTTAGAAGTAATGATTGCAATTAAAAGCTTGTTAGGATGTAGTTTTTAAAACTATTTAAAATTAGTATTTAGAATGAGGATTTAATTTGAGTATTTAGAAGTAATGATTAGTAATGATTGTAGTCTGGATGTAGTTTTTAAGAATATTTAGAAATAATGATTAGTAATAATTATAGTCAAAAGTTTGTTTGAATGTAGTTATTAAGAGTATTTGAAGTTTGCATTTAGAATGAAGATTTATTTTGAGTATTTAAAAGTAATGATTGCCGTTAAAAAAATATAGTTTTTTTAGGAGTATTTAGTAAATACTAATTTGAAATACTCGTTCAAAATCTCGCACCATTTGGACTTTATTATTGATAATTAATTTTGTAAATGACATATGATTTTTGTGGTTCAGATCCAACGACTACGCGATAGACTCAAACAGAAGAATATTACTCTTCATTACACCAAAGAAGCTCTTGAACTTCTCGGGACATTGGGTTTCGACCCCAACTACGGAGCAAGGCCAGTCAAAAGAGTAATACAACAATTGGTAGAAAATGAGATAGCAATGCAAGTGTTGAGAGGCGATCTCGAGGAAGATGGTTCGATCATTGTTGATGTCGATACATCACCATCTGCTGAAGACCTACCTCCCCCGAAAAGATTGTGCATCAAGAAAATGGATAGCAGTTCTACAGAGTTTATAGTTGCTGAATACTGATGACAGGTTTCTAATTATAGCTGTGTAAGTTATCTTCTTATAATAAGCACATCAATTTTGTTGAGCGGCAAGAAAAGAGTAAATCCAAAATTGTAGTTCTTAGAAAGTTGCATTCTAGCTATAATGAATTTTCTTGCCGTCTTCCAACATTTTGTTGTCTCCATAATCGCAATTATCATTTACTCTATGGTTTCTATCAAACTATCGATGAACTCGACGGTTAGATTACGTAAAGGTAACTGACATGATAGTAAGTGAGAAGTAACAACTTCAAATTTTCATTTGAATTCATAATCATTCATCTTACACAAACATTGAATTCAAATATTTATCTTGCAAAAATGTTTGAGGTGCCCTAACTTCAAGATACTAACCAAACGTTGATACTAGTTAAAAATCCCATGTTAGTTCGATAGTACGGTACTAATAATGAAACTTCACATCATAGATGAATTGAGAGAG
>JBBMEG010000022.1:939290-961323 GCA_037832605.1 Cyclanthera cordifolia | reverse complement strand
TCTAAATTTCCTGATATCGGGGATGCGTGCAAGTGGCTGTGGAGCCATTTCCTTGTCTTCATGTGTTGCAATCTGATAATTGTTCCACTTTTGATGGTGTCGCCCTGTTTTGCAGATGTCCCAGGCTGAGGTCTTACTATCTGCCAAAGATAAACTCATTACAATTGCAAACCAACACATTTTTATGGGAAACATAGCATTTTCAACGTTAATATGAAAAAAGATATGATGAATATATCGGAACAAAATAAAAACGGTAACAAGAGATGAGAAAGAGACCGCTGATGTCTTAAAAGAAGAAAGCATATAAAAGGCAGAAGCAAGATTCATTTTAAAATTTAAAAAAAAAAAGAAAAAAGATAACATAGATGCCAAAACTAAGCTAAGCTAAAGATTTCAATAAAAGGAGAGATCAAAATAAACCAGCATCATAATCACTCCAAATCTGAGAGAAGCATCCTCCAGATAAGAAAATAACAACGCCAAATTTCTAGTTCAGCAACAATTGGTGAGTGATTTGAACTCATGACCCATTATTTATAAACACTCATTTATGTCAATTAAACCATACACTTGTTGGCCAAATTTCTAAGGGAAGAGAAACCCATAACAGATTTTGTTCCATATATGGAAAGAGTAAGAACGAAGGTGGGAGACATTTACCCAGTAGCTATTGGAATCGTCCACATTAGGAAACCCAGTGACCGACTGTTGTCCACTGCCAGATCCATAAGGCACATCATGGGAATGCAAACGGAATTTAGTTTTCTCGTGCATTAGCTTTAGAACTGTCCCGTAAGTTATCTGTCAAAACAAGCATCCAAATCAACATAAGAACTCCAGCTTTAGTAATCATTTACTCAATTTTAGCACTATTTAATCGCTGTGAGATATGAGAGAAAATCCATAAGTGCTTAAGAGATGGATTCACGTTCGTCTTTAAGTAAAGAAAATACAAGGACGAAAATTTTGAATATGCGTTTGAGCAGATTTCTTCTGCTCCATGCTTATAAGTTCATTCGAATCAACATTACTGTTTTCCTCACTCATAATTATTATTCCTTCCTGATTCATTTCATTTGAACATTTCTTATCCAAGCGGAGAAATGAAATAAGAGGTTGGACAGTTCAATTGATTCACAGTGTATATCGTCTGTCTGCTTTAGAGTGAATTGCTTTCATAATAAAAAATACTTCATACATGCTTAAAGTTCAAATCGTATCAACATTTTCGATTTCTTCACACGTTAATCAAACCATTCCGTAATTCATATCGTGTGATCTTTCTATGCCAAGAATCTACAGAATAACCTATAGCCTAAATTGCTAATCGGAGAATCAGTGCGAAAACGAACACAGGACATGACAAGGTTAACGGATTCAAACCTCAACGCCCTCGGAAGATGACGCAGCAGAAGCGGAAGACGGAGAGCCATGGTCGAGATCGAGGCCGAGGAAGAGAAAGAGCGCAAGAGCGAAGAAACCGATGGCCATGAAAAAAAGCAAGGCGATGAACCAGTTACGCTGCCAGAAAGGCAAATCGGAATGCGACGGCGAAACTCTCTCTCTGTAGACGATCCTAGTCGGCGCTGACGGCGGAGGAGAAGCGGAAGCCGAAGGTTTTCTCCGAGACAGACCTGAAGAAGCCACGATTGATCGGAAGATTTCGCCAAAAATCAACGGCGTGAAGAACAAATTCGAAAGAATCTTCGCAATTTCGATCTGTTGAACTGAGAAATGAAATTGAAGAATTAATCTTTTTTTTTTTATTTTGTGAAGGCGCGAAGTAAATTGAGGGTGGATGACACGTATGAAGACTGTGTTGCAGCCAATTGGAACTTCACACGTGGCATTTCTGTGACGTGCTATGTTTTCATTGGATACAATTGAGTCTTTTGGTCTGAGAGAAGCTTGGATGTTTAAACCGACGTTGATTTGCTACCAAATTTTTGGATAAATTTGATAATTAAATTAGAATTTAGTTTAATTTAAAATTTTATAATTTAATTTTTATAGCTAAGAGAAAATATATTTATTTCTTGTGATAAAAAAAAATAAATAAAAGTTAAAAAGTAGTTCATGTGTATTGATAAATTATGAGCGAATTAATTTGTTAGAGGTAATTTATAATATATGAATTAATGTTTTTTTTTGTCCAATCAATTATTTATTTAACACTCTCATAATTATATACATAAATAATTAATTTTTATATATTTTATTTAAAGATCATTACAATATTTTATATTTTATTTATGAAATAAATTGTAATTTTTTTTTGTAAATTTATGGAAAACCTAGTTTTAGGTTTTTTTTTTTGTTTTTTTTTTTTCAGAACTTGCCGGACTAGGAGGTAGCCTGCCCCCGTTGCAGCGCCACGTGGCACAAGTTGCAAATTTTATTTTTTTACTTTATTTTTTCCTATTATTTATTTAATATATTTACAAAAAAAATTATTTTAAAATATTCATAAATGTCACATCAAATCAAAAAAAAAAATCATAACTCCTCTATAAAACACTCTACTAAAACCTAAAAAAAAAGAAAAAATTAATAACACCTCTTTCTAAATACTCTACTAAAACCTTCAAACAAACGAATTATTACTAAACACTCAAAATAAAACCTTCAAAAAAACTCAAACAAACACCGATACTTGAACAAGGGTATACTGGACATTTCTTAAAATTATTTTTGTGAACTACAAAATAGAAAAATAATTTTGTAAATATTTAGATATCTGCCGCAATTACTCTAAAATAAAAAAGCCCAATTAGTCAAAAGCCCAAATAGTCAAAAGCCCAAATTGTTAAAAGTCCAAATAGTCAAAAGCCTAAATTGTCAAAAGCCCATTTGACGAGGTCAAGAGTTACTATGCCTCGGGAAGGAAAGGCTTTCCCGTTCGGCCCTCTTCTTCAAATTCTGTCTTTATTTATTTATTTATTATTTTTTTTTTTTTTGGACTGTCTTCTCTGTTGGAAATCAAGATGAGCTGACGGAATTAGATTAGCCAAAGATTGATCAGAGTAAAATTCGTCTTCTTCTTCTTCACTTTCACTTCCCATTTACCGCCATTTCTGTTAATCTTCATACAGGAAACTTCTCAAATCCAGAATCCTACTTTCAGTTCGTATTTTACTCTTTTGGTTTTGTTTCTGATAATCTATCTGGCCCAAGATCAGGCGCTCTTCGGTAATTCTCGCATTTTTCTCTCCCGCCACATTTACATCGTTACTGGAGTGCATCTTGTTCTTTATTTAGCTGATTTATTACGTTGGGAATGATTATTTTATTCTCTATTTTGAATGTTCTTGATGGGGACGTGTAATTGATGAATTTGCTTCTGGGTTGTGTTGTCGTTTAAAAAAAAATTGTGTTAGGTTTTCTGGGTGGTCATGAAATGCTTGAATTTCCTTTTGTTGAGACGTTTTTGTTGTTATGGAAGTTGATTTTGAGGGCCATTCTTTCGTTTTTCTTTTGTGTTTGTTGGGATTGAACTTGCTTGGATTGGCAGCATTTGTTTTCAGCTCGTATGTTTTTTTTTTTCCTGTGCACTTCGACTTTTCTCAATGAACATACACTCTATATCCTTTGGATGTGAATGAAGCCCGAAGGAAATTGTTCTTCGCCTTGTGCGTTTAATGTTGTTTCGTTGTGTACTGTTGAATTCTTCTTTGCTTTCATGTTTGCTTTGATATTTTTATGGTAATGTGTTTGCATATGTGCAACTGTGGGCGTAGGATTTTACTCAAGGTTACTTCTTTATCGGGAACTTCGCATGGTTCTTAGGTTTGTTGGATATTAATGCAAACCCTAGAATTGAAGACACTTTTACCATTTTAGGCCACAGTTTTACATTTTCAGAAGATTTTTTGCCTGCGACTGCTACTCTTCTTTGTTTTTTTTTTTGATATATGGGAGTGTATGGGCAAGTTTACGCGCACCTTGACCATTCTCACAGGACAAACTTCCTGACCGTAGAACATTTGGATGTTAAGAAAATCCGTAGGAAATTAACCAATCGGTGCACCGTGATGGTTCTTGCTGCTGGTATTCATACCGTTCTCAATGCTATCTTATTATTGCTGTTGTTATGCTTATGACCTTATTTAGAGAGATTTGTTCCTATATTTTTTCATTTCTATCAAGTGTTCTCGTGTTGTTACTAATTATTATTGTATGTTAACTAACTAAAGATTTCTTGGTGCAGAATATGAGCAGCCTGGTTGAGAGGCTCCGTGTTAGATCAGAACGAAAGCCGCTGTATAATATCGACGAGTCAGATGATGATTTCGATTATAAACATAAAAAACCTCGCTCAACACAAGAGAAGTTTGATAGATTAGAGAGGGAAGACAGGGTCCGTTTACTTCTCCTCTTCTTATTTTTTTTTTCAGTTCGTGGCTCAACAATTCTTTTTTTGTCATATTCCATATGGTAGTTAAATACATTGATTTGCCACATTATTTTTTGTGCAAACGAAAATTTTAAAAGCCCTTCAGATTTTATAACTGATTGTGAGCCTGATGAAAATGTGACATGTGCTTGTAACCATATCTTCACGTAGAGTGCCAGTAGTGAATGGGACAGACATACTCTTTCACTCACTAGCGTACTCACCTTATAGAGTGCCAGTAATAAAGGGATACACATACTCTTTTACTCACAAGCATACTCACCTTATCAAGTCAGATTATGATGTAGCTTACACGAAGATAGGAGAGAACTCTCCAAGAATCCATCTCAAAGATCTTTATTACGAATCAGTGTGTCAAATACAAGGCGTTTTCAATTTATAGAAAATAGGGAGCTAACTAACTAATCGAGGAATTACCCAAAATGCTCTTATTCTTCTCACATCATCATATTCCTAAAGGAAAACTCGAAAAGAAATTGAAAACATGAGGAAATAAACAAAAGGGAAACGAACTTCAATTGATTGTTGCTCGGATTTTGAAAGGCTTTCTTGCTTTCATGTATTATTTACAGATATCATAAATGGAAGTGGTGGTGTTATTCTGTTATTTCATCTGTTTGATTTATGTTTACCTTTCACCTTCTATGGCAGAAAGAAGATGCATGTCAAGCGTGTGGAGAACGTGAGAGTCTTCTCTCATGTGAAACCTGTACATATGCTTACCATCCTAAATGTCTCGTTCCACCATTGAAATCTCCTCTCCCTAGCAACTGGAGGTGCCCTGAATGTGTATGATTCCCTTTTCAGAACCATGAGCTTTTTTTTTTTTATAAAATAAATAAATAAATATATGTGTATATATAACTTTTATGTAGACTTTGTAGTGTTTATTGTCGGCCAAATTTTTCTTCAATCTACTTACATCTGGCAGGTGAGCCCTCTAAGTGATGTCGATAAGTTATTGGACTGTGAAATGCGCCCTACTCTTTCTGGAGAAAGTGATGTTTCAAAGCTTGGTTCCAAGCAAGTTTTTGTGAAGCAATATCTCGTGAAGTGGAAGGGGCTATCTTATCTACACTGCACATGGTAATTTATTGCGATATTTTCTTACTGCTTAATGCTTCTGCTATGTGACATCTATCCTCTTGGAGCTCTTTTCTTGTTTCCTGCTTTTTTCTCTTTTTAGATATTTATCTACCTCTTAGTAGTAGTTTTTCCTTTGTTTATATTTATCCATATCTCTTATGATTCCTTTACTCTTAATTGTCAGGGTGCCTGAGAAAGAATTCATTAAAGCTTTTAAAACGCAACCTCGCTTGAGGACCAAGTTAAACAATTTTCATAAGCAAATGGCATCAAACAACAATGGTGATGAAGATTATGTTGCTATTCGACCTGAATGGACAACAGTGGACAGGATTATAGCTTGCAGGTTTATTCTTATATTGAGTTCTTTGTGTTAATATGCATTGATACAATTTGAGTTTTTACAACATATTAGCTGAGAATCTTGAGTTGATTGATGATTTAATATGGTTTCATAGCAAAAACTCCTATATTTTAATTTCTATAAAGTTGTTTCTTACTCTTTATATTGATTTCCACTTGTTGGGCTCTCTACAAATTTTCAAGCCTACAAGTGAAGGGAGTGTTGTAATGTGTTGATATAATTTTAATTTACTTCAACCAATTGACTTATGTTTTTTATCTGTTCACTGATTTAACTCTTTGTATAGGTTTCTTTATAACTATAATCTGTCATACGTTGGTGCTAATTCAAATCAATATTTTGCAGTATCCTGTTACATATTGCTTCTTCCCCATACTTTCTATTAATTTGTTCAAAAGTGATCTGAAGTGTTAAAGACTTGGACTCCCATTAACCCACCCTTTACTTGTATCCAGATTGTATCAGATATCTTTTTATGTTATTTATTTTTTGCAGTATTTTCTAAAGCCTTGGGCATGGTGGGGTGGCAATTTTTTTAATGGGAAACAAAAACATGAAAAAAAATACAAAATCCTTATCGAAACTAGTTACATGAAACTGTTCTCATGATTAATAAAAATTGTAAGATCATAGTTACAAAATGGGGAGATGATGACTCTTATATAAAACAATTAAGATACTAGATTCCAAAGATGAGCGATGGATTGATAAGTGTCATTGAAAATGTGGTTGCTTCTCTATAGCCACCATTTCCACAAAAAGCCATAAACCAAATTTTGTCATAAAACCTTTTTCTATTTGTTTGTAAATGGATACCCCATCAGAACATTGAGAAGAAAAAAAAGGATGCCCTTCGGTCTAGCCATAGACCATCCAAATGCAGGAAGTAAGTGGTTCCAAAAATCTGTTGCTCAATCAAGGAAAATATGATTTTATGTTTCTGCATCTTTGATATGCCATCATTGTCAATTCTCATGTTCGTTTGTTTCAAATAAATATATGTTGGCTCATGGTTTCTCTTGCATGGTTGTAAACTTTTTTGATGTTTTAAATCTCATGTATTATATTCCTTTTATGTATTACAATCAATTTGAATTAGAATGGTGAAGCAGAAACTGATTGACGCAGATGCTATTTTTCAATGATGTAGGGCAAATGATGATGAAAAAGAATATTTTGTGAAATATAAAGAACTTTCTTACGATGAATGTTATTGGGAACTTGAATCAGACATCACTGCCTTTCAGCCTGAAATTGATAAGTTCAAGAAAATTCAGTCTAGATCTCACAAACAGTCATCTAATAAGAATAAAAACACGTGTGGTGATACTGGTGAAGTACAGAAAAAACAGAAAGAGTTCCAACCATATGATAGTAGTCCTCCGTTTCTTTCTGGAGGTACTTAATTCTGTCCTAAACTTTTTATGGTCGTATATTATATTTTTTTATGATGTTGTGATAATGTATCTTTTTTTATGCTAATGAAGGAACATTACATCCATATCAGCTTGAAGGGTTAAATTTCTTACGTTTTTCTTGGTCCAAGCAAACTCACGTGATACTTGCTGACGAAATGGGGCTTGGTGAGTTACTTTTTGATTTTTTTTTGATTAAGAAACAATTTTATTGATTGATGAAATTTATGAAGGTAAAGTCTTCAAAGGCATTTAGCCAGTTACAAGAAAGATTTCCAATGGGATACAAAATGTGAAAATGAATCTACATTAATTTGATAGACACTTTTGCACAAAAAATAGACCTTTGTTAGAATAAGTTCCTCCAATCGATTAAAACTATAAAAAACATCCCTGAAGATCCTCCTATTTCTCTCCAGCCAATTATCCATAGAACAGCTTGAGCTAAAGCCATCCAAAGGATCTTTCCTCAAACCAATAAAAGGAGAGTTCATCATGATTGTCGATAAGAATTCTCGAATATTTAGAGGCAAAGGTAATGCCCAACCAAAAGCCTCAAAGAAACGAGTCCAAAGTGACCAAGCATTGGTACAATGAACAAACAAATGACTAGTAGCAGAGTGCACTTGGACCAAGTTCCCACATAAGACATACAACATTGTAAACGATCTGTTGTATTAAGTGCACTTGGACCAAGTTCCCACATGAAAACTTTTATTTTCTTTGGGTAATCACTGTTCCAAATTGCAAGAGAGAGATCCCTCAAATGAGTATCTGACAACCCCACCAAACTAATCACTAAAGATTTAACCTAGAAAGCTCCAAAAGTTTCATGAGGCAAATACCAAGAATCCGCATTATTAGAAAGATGAACAACCGATAGCAACTCTGATAAAGATTCTCATTCACTAGTTTCTAAATCAGTAAAATTACGACGAGGACGAAGCTTCCAAGAAGCAGAGTGTTCAATCCAAACATTAGCCACTGATACACATTGTTATCTTGTTAACTTGTAGAGACGTGGGAATTTTAGGGACAGAATAACATCTGTCAACCTAACATCCATCCAAAGAAGTGTATGAATTCCATTATGCATCTTCTAGCTCTATCAATCACGTGAATAATTGCAACTAGCCTTCCATGGTGATTTATACATAGGAAATCGAGTAATGGGAGGACAACAGTCACCAAAAAAAAAACTACCATAATGTTTTGCAACTTATTGAGCGTTCATTAAGATAAAACCATAAAAATGAACAATAATCAAGTACATACAAAAAGACAACCCACAAAGAAGATTAGTTTGCATTGATGGTCTCCAATCTAGAACAACCCGACCTAACATATAATTACAAAACGATTTATCACTGAAGCCCAAAAAGAAACATGAAATCTAATTAGGCACAGTGTTTTAAAAAGGCCACTCAGGCGCGCGCCTAGGCTCAAGGCGCACTTCATTCCAAGGTGAGGTGTAGTTAATAAGGCACGTGCCTTTTGGTGCCTTTCTTAAAGCCCTAAGGTGCGCATAGGCACGCACCTTGTGGGATTTTGTGTTTTTTTGTCCTTTTTTTACTCTACCTACAATTTTTGTGATTTGTTTCCCTATAAGCTTTGGTTGTGCATATATTCGAAGTGCGTGATAAGTATTTTAAGGTATTGAAATATTTTGAATCACTTATGTATATTTTATATCTTATTCTTAATTAAAACTTCATTTCTTTTCATGAAGATGAAAGTTAATAGTTGAATTTTATATATTATTCTTAGTTACGCTTCATTTATTTTATGAAACGAAGGTTAATAGTTGAATCTTGTGAGTGTTTTATATATCATTCTTGGTTAATAACTTCATTTCTTTTCATGAAAGTGTTTAGATTGTGTATATATTCATATATATATATATATATGTTTTTCTTTTATATAGTGCGCCTTAAGTAAAAAAGGCCCCTTTTGGTGTGCCTTGTGCCTCAGGCTCCAGAGAGCCATTGCACTTTAGTGCACCTTGGGCTTTTTAAAACACTAATTAGGCACCGCACGTCTTCTGGAGACCTCTCAATTTCTTACAAAATTATATTATTTCTCTCTCCTAGCCCCTACAACGTGACATAGACCCCATCCCTTTCCTTTTGAAAGTGAACATGAGTAAAATACTCAACATCAAATCTCTGCAATTTATATCAAAGTCTATTAAAAGGCTATTTCAAACCAACAAAGTTGTCTCACACAACAAAAGAGCGTGATTGAGGTCCTACCAAGGTCACCTTTCTCACCACCCTATACAAAGTATTTAACTTTTCTTTTAAAACCTACCAGATATAAAACGTAAAACATGGTGAAAAGGAGTGCAAAAAGAGGGTTGGTTTGATCTTTAACTTGAAAAAGAATATTTTTCTGATTGGTTACAGGAAAAACCATACAGAGTATTGCCTTTTTAGCATCCCTTCATGAAGAGAAACTATCTCCCCACTTGGTGGTTGCCCCATTGTCAACTCTTCGAAATTGGGAACGTGAATTTGCTACATGGGCTCCTCATATGAATGTGGTATGTATCTGTAGATTATTGTTTCATCAGAATGTTTGTTGGCTTGTATTATGTTAATATGTTACTTGCTGGCAGGTTATGTATGTGGGCTCTGCACAAGCTCGTGCTGTTATAAGGGAATATGAGTTTTACTTCCCAAAGAAACGGAAGAAGTTGAAGAAAAAAAAATCGGGTAGAATTGTTACTGAAAGTAAGCAAGATAGAATCAAGTTTGATGTTTTGTTAACATCATATGAGATGATTAACTTCGATGTGGCAACACTGAAGTCCATAAAATGGCAATCCTTGGTGAGATGATCTGTTCTTCTACCATCCTTGCTTACTCGACGTTTATATGTTGCAGACTATGCTGAAATTTGAGGGTTCATAACTGCTAACACACATTTTTTTGTCTCTCTCTTTTTGTTGATTTTTCTATTAGATTGTTGATGAAGGCCATCGGCTCAAGAATAAGGATTCAAAGTTGTTCTCTTCATTTAAACAGTTTTCAAGTAGCCATCGAATTCTCTTGACTGGAACTCCTCTTCAGGTTTCGGATTGTTCATTGTTATTATATAGCATGGCTCATCAGTCTAGTGGAATGCAATTTTTCGTCCTTTTTATGTCTAATTTATGTTCTTGGTTCGCTGCTTGGAAAATAACATGGACGATGTAGCCAACCATCTGATTTTTCATACAATTGTTACTTAATATGTTCCTCTAATTACAATGGTGCCATTGGTATGCAACCTTTCAACGGGTTGAAGAATGACATTATTGTTTTGATCGAATTTGAAGTATTTTTGGTTAAGGTTGGATGTTAACTTTTCTTACTATCTTAACATTCCAAAAATTTGTTGTTCTGCTCACTTTAAGGAACAAAATGTTGTTGATAAATCTGTTTGACGTCCCTATCTTTCAACGTTGCTGTTTTTGTGTAAATATAAATAGCCAAATTTGTAAAGAAGTGCCTGAAAGTTTCTCACTTTTACTCGTGTTTTCATTTCAGAATAATCTTGATGAACTTTTCATGCTCATGCACTTCCTTGACGCGGGAAAGGTTAGTAAGACATTCCAATCAAATGAGATATAATGCACAAGATGGTTATTAATCGTACAAACAAAACAGTGAATTTATTATGGTTTTAACTTTGATCACATTGGATGCTTATATTCCTTCAGTTTGGAAGTCTTGAGGAGTTCCAGGAGGAGTTCAAAGATATCAATCAAGAGGAGCAAATCTTGAGGCTTCACAAAATGTTAGCTCCTCATCTCCTGAGAAGTAAGGTTCATAAACTTCGTCTAGTGAGGGGTTGACTCGATTGTTTAGAGTGCCAATATTCATTTATACTTTGATTTTTTTAATCACAACTCGTAAATCAGAACGTTTATCGAAATCAAATTTTAGTGAATCGCGTATCGTAACGTATTGCGTGTCTTAAGTTTTTAGTTATATATATATAAGTGAGAAGGGAAAGAAAAATAAAGGAGTTAGGTCTCTCTACCTAATTCAGTTTCACTTTAAAAACCTAATTCCCTCCCATTTTTAGATTGTCACCAACTGGGCCTTCAACACAATTTCTTCTAATTCTTTAAAACTGTCCAACCCAATATAAGTCCTTTCTACTTCCCATCTAATAAATGTAAAAAATTAAACTGTCAGATTATTTATAAAAATAAATTCAGTTTTGTAATATACAATTCCAAGTCCCGTTTTGAATCGTTTCTCAGCCATTCTGTTTTGAATCGTACGATATGAATCGCATGTCATACATTTCTAACAACGCTGGTTTTAACTCCCCTATTTCTTTGTTTAATCTAGGTAACACTATTCGCAATCACCTTATTTATAAGCAAGTCTTTTCGGCATTTTATATGCTTTAGTTAAAGGCTCTCTTGTATTTTTTTCTAGATACTTACAACTTAGTCTTTCTTTCCCTGTAGGTTTTATTTTGAAATATAGCTCTTAGGTTTCCTTTTTGAAATATTCTTGGATGAATAACTTTGAAAAGGTTGTTAATAGGCATAATTCAATAAAAATGTGGACAATCAATATAGTAGGACAAGAGTCAGGTGTTGTTTTGTGAGAATAGTCAAGGTGCCCACAACATAGTTCAAACGCTTGCAAATTTTTTTTTTTTTTTGAAATATTTGTTTCACAACACAAATAAAGTATTTTTGACTCCATTAGTTTGAAATCGTTTAAGTTATTTTTTAAAAAAAGAAAAAAGTGTATTTGTGAGTTTTCGGGCCAACTTATGTACATTTCGACTATTCCCACAAGACAATCACTTAAGTTTGCTGCATTTAGGTATCAAGATAACTTGTAAATTTTTTTAGGAAACATATACATTTTCATTGATAAAGTGAAAATGTTGCATAGAAATCTATCAAAACATTGATAAGGGCCAATCAATGAGAAAAACACAAAGGTAATACGATAATTTACTAACTCGATAGCTATGTTTTAAAAGGCTAAAGGTAGCCTTGGGGCTTTTTCTCTAGAAGAGGTGAGACGCAAGTCTCGAGGCGATATGAGCGCAAGCCTCCATTTTCTTAAAAACATCATAAAATTTCTAGATTTGTGTAGACGTGTATGGTAAACAAAATACTTACCTAAGAATACATAAAACATCACATCCTCACAGCAACACTAATATGATTGATGTTTTTGGAATAAGAAACATAAGTGAATTCCCCAAACACTTATGGTGAATACAAAAAAAAAAACTCCAAACGGAGTTGCGAAAGGAAAATAAGCCAACAATTATCAAAATTAAATTGAAGGTTTTGAAACAATTATGTGTCTTTCTAACAAAGGAATCCATTAGAGAAAAGTCGTGATCTAAATGGATGACTAAAGCAATACCTAAGAATGAGTATATTAACCAAGTTCTCTTATGTTTCGAAATTTATATTATAAATGCTTGAGAATGAGTACATGAACGAAGTTCTCTTACGTTCAAAGCTTATATTATCCATGAACTAATAATAGGATTGAATTATGTTAAAAATAATAGAGGCAAAAAATCGTAGGATTAAATTATTCTATATATTTTTTGTAATCAATGTTGTAAACGTAAGTAGTAATTAATAAAAGTAATAATTATTCATATTGTTATGGTGTTATAGTCCAAACTCTTATATTTTATAGAATGAAAACAATAATACTAGTTTTCTAGTTGTTCTATGAGCTTTAGGGGCTTAAAGCCTCAGTGTGTTATCATAGAGGCGTAAGTCTCTATTGATCCAACAAAGGCGTAAGACACAAGGCTGAGTGTTTTCTAAGAAGTGTATTTGCTAATCTTCTACTTCTTGCAGGGGTCAAAAAAGATGTTATGAAGGACCTACCCCCCAAGAAAGAACTTATTTTGCGCGTCGAACTTAGTAGCAAGCAGAAAGAATATTACAAGGCCATTTTAACCCGAAACTATCAAATATTAACTCGTCGTGGTGGTGCTCAGGTAAGGATGCTAGTTCTGTGTCTCTACAGTTTTTCTCTTCTCTTTAAACCCTATAAGGTTGTTGAAGTTTAAAACATTTCTATTAGATTTCTCTTATCAACGTTGTTATGCAATTGCGGAAGCTCTGTTGTCATTCTTACTTGTTAGATGGAGTTGAGCCAGATATATACGATGCTGAAGAATCGTACAAGTAAGTTTCTACTTTGACAAATCTGCACTATAATTTTTGCCATATTTATAGAGCAAATGCATAGTCCCATCGGTTGATTTTATTCTACTGTATATTTGACTTGGCAGACAGCTTTTAGAAACTTCTGGAAAGTTGCAATTGTTGGATAAGATGATGGTGAAACTCAAGGAACAAGGCCATAGAGTTCTCATATATTCACAGTTTCAACACATGTTGGACTTGCTGGAAGATTACTGCAGTTACAAGGTATAGTACATCTTTATTCAAGATAGCAAAAGCTGCCTGATGAAAAAGCTATTTCTGTTTTTGAATAAAAAAGCAGAAACTTCTATGCTTTTGAGTAAAATTCCAATTAATTCGATTATTATCTCGTCCAGAAATGGCAGTATGAAAGGATTGATGGCAAGGTTGGTGGAGCTGAAAGACAGATTCGGATTGATCGGTTTAATGCCAAGAGTTCTTCCAGATTTTGTTTTCTGCTTTCCACGAGAGCTGGGGGTCTGGGAATTAATCTTGCAACTGCCGACACAGTTATCATATATGACAGGTGTGATAATATTCTCATTTTATTTCATAGTTCATTTTTTTTTTATTTTCTAGACACAAGGTACCGGTGCTATTACTATGGTATTTTAGTAGAATAATAGTTCTCTTCACCTCTCACAAGTGGTGAGTGTTTAAGAAGATATCCAATAAAGATATTTTTCTTGATAGATGATGATGGTAATGTAATTATGTTTTTCCTCATCTGTTTATTAATCGTACCATTTTGCTAATGTCCATCTGTAGTGATTGGAATCCCCACGCCGACCTACAGGCTATGGCTAGGGCTCATCGGCTTGGGCAAACTAACAAGGTCTTGAATATTCTCTTTTGGAATATTTTGTGCAGCCGTTCCTTGTTTTTACTTTGGTGCTTGGTTTGATATTGTAGGTAATGATTTATAGGTTAGTAACACGAGGGACCATTGAAGAAAGAATGATGCAATTGACAAAGAAGAAGATGGTCTTAGAGCATTTGGTTGTTGGGAGACTGAAGGCTCAGAACATTAATCAGGTATAGGAAATCTGTAGTATGTGTAGTTTTACTTTCTAGGGACATGCGAACTCGTGTTGGATTGTTGTCACTTGGGTGCATTGCTACTAAAAGGCGAACTCGGAGATTACAGAACTCAATCACCAATACCAATTTTTAATGTGGACATGAGAGAAGTTCACAGAACTGAAGTTACAGTTGGTAAAAGATGGTTTTCTGAAGTTGAGAGAGTATTTACTAGTTACTACAACAGGAGATTACAGAAAAGGATTCCTGGTTGAAAGACTACTAAAAATGATCGTAACCGAAAACGGGAACTTCGCCCTTCTACATATCCGGGGAACCCGTGCCTGTTTCAAGGCCTTAACAAGGAGACTAAAGAATTTTACAATTAAGCTCACTCATGAATTTTGAATTAAGAGTTCTCCAAGGGATCATACCTTGGAGACTCCAATCCCTTAGGAGACTAACAAGTGTGCTTAGAAGACTAATAACTTCTTTCAGGCCCTTGTACTTGAGGTTTACTATAAATGTCTCCTTTCTTCATTGGATTTTTTTTTCCCCCTTCGTTTGGGCCCAGGGTGAGCAGTGACTAAAGTCAAGATGATAATAGAGTTGTGAAGGGAATTTTGAAGTTCTATGCAATCTTAAGTATTTGACCGAAATTTGGCCTATCTTATTTCAATTCAGGAAGAGCTAGATGATATTATAAGGTATGGGTCAAAGGAGTTATTTGCCGATGAAAATGATGAGGCAGGAAAATCTCGTCAAATTCATTATGATGATGCTGCTATAGATAGGTAAGTTTTGATTCATTTTTAAAATAATTACTTATCTGTTATTTTATCAGGTAACTTTTAATTTAAATAATAACTACTTATATATCTGCAATTTAATTTTATTCTTACCATTTAACACAGATTGTTGGATCGTGATCAAGTTAGAGATGAAGAAGCAACTGTCGATGACGAAGAGGATGATGAATTTTTGAAGGCTTTTAAGGTTTTATTTACGTTAATTCTTTTTCTTTTCCATTTTAGATTTGACAGTTGAGTTGCTATTTTTTCCCCATTATTTTTTTTGTATATCAGACCCGGTTAGTTTCCCGTATTTTTTCCTGTCTACATTTCCCTTTTGTCAATTCCTTTAAGGTTCTGCCTCTTCCCCCAATGGCTTTCCTTTATGCAATGGTGTTCTAATTGGCGCTCTCTCTTGAAAATGGGAAGGGGGATGGGAATCACTGAATGAAGAAGTGAACAACGTTCACATTGCAGAACATATAAGAAGATGAAAAAAATGCATAGGAGGATGAATTTTCTGAATTTATGAAGTGCTAGTTTATGCACCTTTTGTAATCTCTCCTCGGGTTCTCCCATTCCTTTGTAATTTTATATAAAAGTGAAGTTGTTTCTTAAAAAATAAAATGTGTTCATTTTCTTTTTGTGGGTTATAAAACCTAATTATATTATGTAGGTGGCAAATTTTGAATATATTGATGAGGCGAAGGCTGCAGCAGAAGCAGAAGAGGCAGCCAAAAAGGCATCCATGGAAAGTAAGCCTGCTGCCAGCAACTTGGAAAGGGCCAACTATTGGGAAGAGTTGTTGAAGGACAAATATGAAGTGCATAAGATAGAAGAGTTTAACGCTTTGGGTAAAGGAAAGAGAAGCCGTAAGCAGGTCAGTCAGGAATGACATCATTACTGTGTTTGGAGATAATTGATGCAATTCCTACGAATAATACAACTTTCTTCAAGTTATAAATAGATGTTTTTTCTCATTCAAGTTTCCTTATGGTTTTGTCCATCAGGTTAAAAGATATCGGTTTCTTCTATTCTGCTTCATTTTAGTGTGTTTTTATTTTTATGGTGGTTCGGTAATTTGATTTTGCCAGCTATTTAAAATTACTCAGTATTTTGAAAGCTTCGTTTTCATCATAAAAATGCCCTTCTGAATTAAAACAATTGTCAAGGGGAGAAATTATGAGCTAGATGAGAACTTTAACATATTCTTTTTTTTATTATTTCTCGGGAGAGGCTATGCAATTCTAATGATTTTTAAAATTATTTTAACTATATTTTGGCGCTCGTATGATGTTTATAACCTTCTTTGGCTCTTCCAGTTAGAGGAAAATCCTAAAACGAACTCTGTCATAGCCTGACTCTTTCTGGAATTACTATTCAGTTCCTCTCATCATGTCTTAAATCTATGAGTACGGTTGTGAAACATAACTATCATGTTCCATTTAACTTCATTTTAAAATTAATATCGTGAGTTTGTTTCAAATAGTGTTCGAGTCATCACTGATTGAACTTCGTAATCTGTTTAGATGATATCTATTGAAGATGATGACCTTGCTGGGCTAGAAGATGTAAGCTCTGAGGCCGAGGATGATAACTATGAAGCTGAATTGACCGACGGTGAAGAAAATTCAACTAGTATTCCTTCTGCAAGAAAGCCTACTCGGAAGAAATCCCGCGGTATAGTTTTCTATTAGCACCCTTTTACTCTGATTATTTGATAATCTTTTAATTGATTGTTTTTGACTTCATGGTTTGATTTCCAGTAGATAGCACTGAGCTACTTCCTCTAATGGAAGGGGAAGGAAGAGCATTCAGAGTTCTGGGTTTCAACCAAAGCCAAAGGGCAACATTTGTGCAAATTTTAATGAGGTTCTTGTTAATCTTTTGTGCTTTATTTTTATTTTTCATGCACATGCTTCCCTTTTTATCTTTAACCTGCGAGTATTTTTGTTCATTGCCTACATTCTTGTGTCTGCAAGTGAGGCTATACCAATGTTTTTTTTTTTTGAGTTCAACAACAATTGGGGAGGAGAATTCGAACCCATGATCTCTTAGTGAAGGGCACACTTATCCTGTTGAGTTATTGCTCTTGTTGGTATGCATTTTCGGTGTTTCTATGTTGTTAATGGTTGACTAGCTTATACAGGTTTGGGGTTGGGGATTTTGACTGGAAGGAGTTTACTTCTCGGATGAAGCAGAAGACTTATGAAGAAATAAAGGAGTAAGTGATCTGGAGTTTGCTCTATGAAAGGAACTGTTGGACCATTGGTATTATCTTACTATTTCATAAATCATTGAAATGTTTTTGTTTCCTATAAGAAAGGAACTGTTAGTATTGAATATATATATGATGTTGGGGACAGTTTATTTTCTCCTCTCTTAAAAAAGGTGGAAATGTTCACTATTATAGTACTTACACTGCCACACAGACTGGAAAATTCATATGCTAAAATAAAACGAAGATTTTTTTTTGAAATGATAGGTTTCCCCCTTGACTTGGATTTTCTACAGATGATAAAAATAATGGAGCGTGAGGCTGTTTGCAAGTACATTTCTGTTGCGTCTTATATATTTATGAATTATTGCGTGTTCCTGCATCCATTTTATTAATGGTACTGATCGTGAAAATTTAAGGCTCCATTTGGTTTTCTTGATTATTGTTTCTTCTTTCCTCTTTTATATATATATATATATATATGGATTTAGCAACCGGTTCTTAGAAAAATGACACAGATACATTTTCTTTCTTGTTCTCTGAAATTTTAAATTAAAAATGTACTTGTTTTATATGAAAATAAGTTTTCAAAATTAATGATAAAAAAAATTCAATGTTATATATATTTTAAATATTTATGATGCATTTAGAAGTAAAAAAGATGAAAATACATTTATTTTTGTTGGGGAAAAAAAATTTGGAAATCAAGACATGAAACATGAGTGTGTTGTTTCCTAAGTTTCTACACAATATTGGAATCATGTTAAACAAGAAACATGAATAGTTACAAATGCCATTGACATTGTTACTAAAGCTAGAAATGGGAATCATGAACGTTATCAAGTTACAAAATTATATTGGATGTTTGTTATCTTGATCAGAGGTGCTGATATTTCTTTCACATCAGTTAATAAAAATTATACTTTTTATTAATGTTTGATGTGTTGATTTTCAATCACTACTTTTTGTTCAGATATGGGGCTCTTTTCTTATCTCACATTGCTGAAGAGATCAATGACTCTCCCACCTTTTCAGGTATTGTATATCTAACCTGTGTTTGTTTTGTGTAAGAGAATAAAATTTTCAGCAAGATTGAAGAAAATATGCAGGAACATTTCATAAAAAATAATCAGAAAATCTCCCCTGCTCCCAGACAACTACCTGAGAAGGTTTGAACACAAAAGAGGAGTAATCAAAACTTAAATAGTGGTAGAGATATACGATAGCAAGGTTTGAAAATGCTCCAGCTATTAATTAAAAGAAAAAAAAAGTCTTATAATCATTCTTATAATCAACTTCATAGATTAATACCAAACAGAAATTAACATGAAAGTAAAGCTAAATCTTCAATAAACTTTATAGCATGTTCATAATCCAAAATTAACAGTGAAACGAACTAGAATGGAAATAACAATACGAAAGATAACAGGATCACGACATGCTAATCGGTGAATTCGAGAGCACCGGAAACCTCTCCTCCAAGTCCTATGACTTAGCCACCAAAATAAGGCCTACCTCACTACTCACAATTCATTATTTATACCCACAATGATCTTTCACCACTCACCCTCTAACCAACTATTCTAGGGAACTTCCCAATTGCCTTTCTAGAATATTCACTAGAATTAGGAGTTTTACATCATATTTGGAATCTAAACGTTAATGCAGACTTGAAATGAAGCTTAACATGCACAAAGCTTAACGTCTCTAGCATTCTTAATGGATCATCTTTGTTCTGCTGTTTCTGCCTTTTTGATTATTTGTGGAATAATAATATTTAGATATTCTAAATGGTGTCTCGTTTAGATGGCGTTCCTAAAGAAGGCCTCAGAATACAAGATGTGCTAATCAGAATAGCAGTTTTACTTTTGATAAGGGATAAAGTAAGCTTTAATTATTGTATACTTTCTTGTTTTATTGTTGTAATTCCTTGTCTCTTAGCTTCTCATAATTAAAAAAAAAAAAAAAAATATATATATATATATATACACACACACACACTTGTTTTTTAGCCTGAAAGATTTGAATTTCTGCATAGCCCATGGGCCATGGATGTTTATTTATATGACCATTTATTGTTTTTTTGGTGGAATTGTAGGCAAAATTTGTTCCAGAAAACCCAAGTTCTCCCCTTTTCACAGATGACATTTTATCTCGTTATCCAGGACTCAAAGGTGGAAAACATTGGAAGGAAGAACATGATAGATCGTTGCTGCTTTCTGTTCTGAAGTATGGGTTTAACAAGCTTGCTGTATATGGATTTTTTTTTATATCCATGAGTGTCTGGGCTAGCATATCCATTAAACACCTCGACTATTCTTACGGAATATTATCTTATTCTACACCATTTAGATGTCAAGAAAACTCGTTGAAAAATAATTCTGGTCGGTTCCCATATATTGAACCCATCACCTCTTAGTTTTTTTAGGCAATCTATGATGATTTGCAAAGGGTTATTTACAAACGCACAGGTTTTCGTACATGCCTGATAGGTTCGATACAAAGAAATTTACTTATCATTATTTAAAAGGGAAGTTGTTTCTTGTTTAAAAAATCCTCTTATTGGCAATTGTGGATGTTAGTCATTGATGGAAACGCTGACAGTGCCTCTTATACTCTTTTTCACCAAGTAGTGACTAGTATTTCTAGGTCATCTATTTGATGGGCAGATATCTATTCATGAGACTTAATTATAGATTCTATTTTCTTTTTAAGGCTTTGATCTTCCGACACTAATTTTCAAATCTTCAAATCTCAAGGCATGGCTACGGTAGATGGCAAGCGATTATTGATGACAAGGACCTCAAGATTCAAGATGTGATTTGTCAGGAGTTGAACCTTCCCATCATAAACCTACCTGTTATTGGACAAACCGGTTCTCTTGTTCCAAATGGTGGGAACACATCAACTACTGAAGTAGCTGGAAGCGAGTCGAGGGAAAAAGAAAATGGTGGTGGAAACGATGCTGCTGCCTCTGACGTGCGGGGAGGAGGAACTGATACTGCTAATCAATCTCAGGTTTATCAAGATTCATCTATATATTATCATTTTAGAGATATGCAGAGACGACAGGTTGAATTCGTCAAGAAAAGGGTGCTCCTATTGGAGAAAGGGCTCAACGCAGAGTACCAGAAAGAATACTTTGTAAGTTGTTCTTTGTTGATATAAATAAATTTACCCTAACTTATCGGTTTTAGTTTTTAGGTTGATTGGTGGTTTATATAATTCAATATGGTATCAAAGCAAGAGGTCTGAGTTCGAGTTCCTACTGTGTCGTTTATCTCTTTATTTAAATTAATTCCGATTATAAGACATTTTAAAAAATTTATAAGTCCACAAGTTAGGGGGAGTGTTAGTTGATATAAATAAGTTTAGCCCAACTTTACATAATTCAATAGAAAACTGGAACCAGACTGAATGCGCAGTAATCACTTTTCTTTGCTTGTGCATATTTTTTAACGGAACTTGCAATTAGACAAGAAGTTTCTTGTTCAAAGTTGTAGATTCGATTTCTTAAATTTAATCATGAAAAGGTTAAAGGTATTTTCCGCAGTCCATCTCTGAAAATTTCGAACTGAAACGGCTCCTATTGACTCTTTGTAGTTTGGTTTATTATAATTTCCCTTTTTCATTTAGATTTAACCTTTTCTGTATTTAATTGTGGGGTTTTGCTTATAAAAAAAGTGTTGGGTTGTGGACATTATTGCCTCAAAATTGATTTTTCATTGCTGTAACAAGATTACTACGAATCTGGTAGAACTTGAATCTATTATTAACCAAACAAGCAATTTCACGCTAAACCAAGTAATTTGAGATACTTGAACCCTCTCTAATTATTGAGATCTCTCACGCCCTAATTCCATTACAATTCCGAGCCCCTTAATCATTATCTATCCCTCTCTATTTATAGCACATTCTAACGAATTGCACATGTGCCCATACAGTTCCTTAATATTCCCAAGGCACTGTAAGGTATCTCTTCAATAAACACCTGCAAAATTGACAAAATATCCCAGAACACACCCAAAAACAGGGGAAATCAACTTGTTGAATACTCTTCTTCGACGGAGAGGTTATATATTCACAATCAACCCAGTCTCATACATGGAAAATGAAGAAAGAACAAAAGGAAACCAGCACCTTAGAGAGAGCTGGAAATCTCTCCTCTTAGACCCAAGTCTACCCAAAATCTGCCTACTTCCCAAACACCTCCCCCCTCTCGTACGAAGCCCTCACGCCCACAATCTCCCTAACCGGAAACACGTCTCACTCACTCACCCTGTGCTATGACCTTTCTAGCCTTGCCCTTATAAGTCAGAATTGTAACCTCAGGTGTATTGACTTTCTTGCCCTTTCGTTGATATGTAATTAGCTTGGGCGAATGCCTTAACAGGCACAAACTTATCACTATCTTCTGATTGAGCATTACAAATTGCAATTATGAATCAAAGTGGATTATCGAGTATATGCATTCTACAGAATTGGTACTTTCCAAGTTGTTATGCCCTTTGGATTTATTTCTCTTT
>JBBMEG010000022.1:919736-932786 GCA_037832605.1 Cyclanthera cordifolia | reverse complement strand
TTTGTTTGTTTTTTGGTTTAATGAATGTATTTGAAAATCAGGTAACAAGGTTTGGGTGTGGAGGATATTCCATAGGAACAGGAATAAGCCATTCATTATTTGATGGACCAGCGGCCTACCAATTTCTAAGTGCATGGGCAGCAAACTCAGCCATTTTCAAGGGCAACAAGAGGCACCCACATGGGGTTGAGTTGCACAGGCCAGTGCATGAGAGAACTCAGCTTTTGACCGAAAATCTCGCTAATCGGAGCTCGGAGAAGAGGGCGGTGTCGACGGCGGCAGCGATCGATCATTTGTACCGGTTGATAATGCAAAGCGCGACGGGGAAGGAGGAAGTAATGGGGAGAAAGGAATATGTTTGTAGAACATATAGAGTAAGCAAAGGAATGATTGAGAGGATGAAGAAGAATGCTATGGGGGAGAATGATGCATTTGCTTGTTCTTCCTTTGATGTTATTGCTGCTCATCTATGGAAGGTATTCAACTAATATATAGAAGTGAAAGGAAATATCAAAAACTGACAAAGTCGAACCCAACCAAACCAATCTAATGGATCGGTTTGATTTTTTAAAATAATATTGGATCATTCAGTTTGATATTTTATAAAACCGAAATATATTTGTTCGATTATGATTCTTGATGGAAGAATTAATAAAAAACCGAATCGAATTGAATAAAAAAAAAAAGAAAAGAAAGTATACGTTGGTATTTAAATTTGATAAAAGAAACAATTTAAATGTGAAATATGAACTAAAAGCATCATAAATATTGTGATACTTATCAAAAGTATTGTTTTTTTAGTAAAATGAAGGTTTTTAGAATAAAAATAAAAATCAAATTTGAGAATAAGACAAAAAACTTGAAAAATAAACCAAAATTTTATTGAAATCAAAACTGAAAACCAAACCAAAATCGAACCTAAACAAATAAAAATCGAACAAATGATTTTGTCATTTATTGAACATCGATCGAATCCAATTATTGAAAAAACCAAAAATATTGATTCGATTATCGATTTAGCACATATCTGATAAAAACCGAACCGAAATCACCCACACATATACATACATTCTTAAATGTTAAAACTTAGTCTAAGATTTCAAAAACTAAAATTTATTCTCTTTAGTTTGAAAAACCAAAAAAATAAAATAGTTGATTGAGGTAATATCAAATGTATAAATGATATTGATTTTTAAGTCCAATCATCACTTAACTCATATCATCATTATTGACATATAAATAATTATTTTCTATATATATTATACTCAATGGATGGGGTAGTAGCCGAGATTACGGAGGTGAAGAAATAAACTCTTAAGAGTTTCTATATTTCCTTAGTTGGAGAGGTTAATAAGGAATCAACAGTAAAGAAAATGCGCGAAGCTAGTGGCGAGATCTTGTGAACCTTCGTAATCACAGTAGTCAAGAAAGAGACATTTCTCAGATAAAACTTGTGTTGTTGAAATAGTCTGGTGTAAGGATAGCAAGTGGTACCAAATACCTAAAGAAGAGAGCAGCCCGTTCTTTTCAGACTTTATTAATCCATGAAAATTAAATTCAGCTTTTAAACCATTCATACTGAATTCTACTTTTCTTCCAACGAAAGAAACTAATTTCTGACTTTTAAAACCATAATAACTAACTTCCTGGACCAAATTTATAATTTATTTTATATATATATATAGTTTTAGTTTGAGACACATTATTGTGTGTACAGGCAAGAACCAAAGCTCAGTCTGTAAGCAAAGAAAAGATGGTGTGCTTACAATTTGCAGTGGACGCCAGGAACAAACTGATGCCTCCTCTATCTAAAGGCTTCAGTGGCAACGCCTTCGTGCTCGCTTCGGTCGCCTTAACTGCAAAACAATTGGAGGAAGAAAGCTACAAAACGATAATCGAGATGATACGAAATGCCAAGTCTCGAGTCGATAACGACTATGTAAATTCATACAAACAGGGCCTTGAAGGCCCTCAGGCTTCACTCCCACCTCTCAAGGAGCTCACTGTTGTATCTGATTGGACAAGAATGCCATTCCACAAGATTGAATTCTTGCATGGAGAAGCTGCCTATGCATCTCCTTTAAAGGCACCGATCCTCGAGGTCGCTTACTTTCTGCAGAGCCCCACAGATAGTCAGGCAATCGATGTTCGGGTCCCTTTGCTCTCGCAAAGTCTTGATGCTTTCTCTTCCTATTTCTTGACTAACATTCAGTAAGGCTTCAATGTTTCTCTTCTTTTTCAGGGGTTGCTTTATTTTAGAGTATCCCTCTAGGATCTAGTAAGCTTCAAAGTTTGAATAGCACAAGGATTTGTTCGTTACTGAACAAATTGGTCAAATAATACTAAGAAGAAAAATCTTATTTCTACATAGAATAAGAGAGGGCAGGCTTTTGTGGTCCAATGACTCCAATCAGTGGCAACATTCAAAGGGCAGTTTTCATATACAGCGGAAAAAAAAAAAAGAAAAAGAAGATCATGTATAGCAAAACTCTAGCAGAAAATGGATTGTCTGTGTAGAACGATCAAATTATTCTCGCTTTAATCAGTTTATAACTTTCGTTAAAAAATTTAGCTTTAGCTGATAGCCTTCAATCAGTAGTTCAACTGATAGACTCAATCAATTCGCTGATGGACTCAATCAGTTTAATGATAGTCTTCAATCAGTTTACTGAAAAAATGGGTAAAATTAGAATTTTTGAAAATCGAATGAAAATCTGTTACAAAGGATTTTTTTTTTTTTTTTTAAGTTATGATTAAAATAGGTGAATGAAAAGTTGTTATGTGTAGTAATTTCTCATAGTCAAATGGGTGTTGTAATAGTTTCCATCTTAAAACAGATACCCTCGGAAAGTCAACAAAAAACGAAACCAATCAAGTGTAATGCAGTGAAGCAAAATCATTACCCATATGAATTACAATGTACAATTGTTGACCAACATGAATAACAATAAACAGTCATGGAATCAAAATCTTCTGCTCTGTCAAACAGAAAAAACAGACAATGTAGGAAGCTAAATGAGAACATGGTAAGAGAGCTAAACCTGCAAGGCACTAAATATATTAAAAGCTCTGCTTGAGGCAAAACTAGATGACAATAGCAGGCCGACTCGAGAACTCTCTCTTCGAGTACGCTCGTTTCACATGCATGTTCCAATGGGATAATTATCACATCCAAAGTCTCCTTCCAATGAATTTCCATCGTCTTGCTCCTGCAGAGTATCAAATCGTGTTGTAACTGTGCAAACTATATTGTTATAAAGAAGCAATGGCAATGTTTCTGTGAGGACCTCATATATTATAACTGTTATGAAAAAGGTAAAATAGGGAATACATAAGGGTAGAGTTTATGAGTTGTTCGTTTGTATGGAGAGGGATACAAGGAGTATATATAGGAAAGTAGTAGAGAAGGGAAGGGGGTCTTATTTTGGAGGCTGAGTCATAGAATTTGGAGGAGAGGTTCCGGTGCTCTCAAACATCACCAGTCACCTTGTCATTTCCTTGATTTATTTTATTGCTATCTTCCCCTGTTCTTTCTAGTAGTACATTAATGAAGCATATTTTGGATTGTGTATTTATTCTGAGAAATAAAGTGAAGTATAACCTATAATTCTATTCATTTGGTGTTTGGTATTATTGTGTGAAATATATGGAACTAATAAGGTATTGGATATCTTACACTTACAGTTTCACACAAGTGTAGCTCAGATGAAAATAACAATGACAACGAGAATAGAAAATGGATCTCTTGGATTGTCCTAATGATCAAGCGGGCTTACTGGCCTACCTAAGAATGAATTTCTTATAAGTTACATGCATGTAAGCTTACAAGTTACATGCAAGTTTGTCTTGTGAAAGTAGTCAAGGGACATATAAGTTGGCTCGAACACTCATGGATATCAAAATAATAAGAGTATGGAAATGTAAGCTTACAAGTTACATGCAATTTTGATCCCATATGAGAGGTCAACATTCACCTATTTAACAGAGCATTCTCTTGGTTGCTAACTTTCCCTACTCACAATTTCGTAACCATCCCTCCTTAATTATGTGTCATTTAACATAAGCTTGTTGGTTTCATGTGTATTTTTGGGTTTTATCCAGTGTTTTCAAGGTCGTCGTCTTTCCTCGCCTATGGCCATCGCCCTACACATAAGCCATATTGCGCCTTTAAAAGCACCTTGTTATGTTTTATTTATTTATCAATATGCAAACTCAATACCCACGAAAATAATCTAGAATTAGCTCACGAAGAAGTTCAACAACTATATGAGGTCTCTAATAAGGATATTGTATTTGTTTAATTGCTATTTCAAATATTTCAAATTTGAGTAATGAGTTGAAGAACCACATATATCTGGAAAACAATTTTGTGTGAAGGAAAGAAAATAGGGGAAGGGGAAGGCCTCAAGTGATAGGTTAAAACAATATCCAAAAACATGGAAACAACTGTTCTTCTCTGTCCTTTTCTTTTCTTTTCTTTTATTTGTACTTGAACATCAATGAACTGCAGGAAACTGTAGGAATTGAATTGTTTGCAGAAGTCAGTTGCTCTAAATTGCATAATTTGGAATCTCTCTATGACGAAGGGAAAGCAAGAATTCTTTTCTAATGTTGGACAGAATGTTATTGCCTACAACTAAAATTTTTCCGGTTAAAATACCATTTTGGTCCTTGTATTTCGAGTTTTGTTTCATTTTGATCTCTAAATTTATAAATTTCCAATTTTAATGATTATACAAAAAAAAACTTCAAATGAGTCATTAATCAAATAGTTTTTTAATAATGTTAATCGTTTTAATACAAGCAATGACAAAGTTGGAACATATTTCTAAAATTAATGGAGGACGGGAGCAGTTTTTCTTTCAAAAACTTACTGTAAAGATCAATTTTAAGCCTTTTTTTTTTTGTGAAATGACTAAAATTTAAAATTTAAAAGTTCAAAAAAACCAAAATGAAACAAAACACAAATTAGAGAGACCAAAACACAAATTAGAGAGACCAAAACGATATTTTAACCTTTTCTTTTTTCTAGCATTGTGAGTATAAGATCTGAGAAATTGGATATTCTGTTATCATATCAAATGGGAGAGGATACCAAGTTCACTACATTACAATCATAAAAGGGGAAAAAATGCAGCAAAAGCAGGGAAAGAGTTTTCACTCTTTCTACACCAGCACTACTAAGCTTGATAATAATAAAGCTTTGTTCAATGACTTTTCCCGGAAAGAGAAACCGAAGTTTTGTTTAATGAGCAAAGCCTAAAACCACTGTATGGAACACTAACAAGACAAAAAGAAAAGATGTTACCTGTTTCATCATTGCACATGCTATGTCTTCCAAGGAGCCGCAGTTGCTTGAAGAAAATCTAGTTTGCATCTTTTGCTGATGATCATACAGGTACCCATGTTTCAACATTAGTGATGTATCCATAGCTAATTTCTTGAATTGATCATGTTCCACCATTGCATGATCAAGAGCATTTACTTGACTAGTCACATTAAAATCCTTGCTTCCTGAGAAGATCGTGTTCGGATTTTCCAAATGATTTGGTAACATCTCGGCGGCACCGTTCGCTGGTATCAAAGAATTTGATGAGCTACAGGTCACAGTTGTGTGGTAATAGGCATCCTCTTTATGATCATTCCAATCTTGAACAGGAACCTTTGTCATTATTTGATCATATCTGTTGCTAGCAGTGGCTGTTTGACGTTGAGAATCGATTCTCGAATCATGAGATTGAGTACATGTTGAAGTAATAGAAGAAATGTCAGAAAGACAACTTCCTATATGCAATGCACTGGTAGAATTGTCCCTCAATTGACTATGGTAGGAAGTAGCAATATTAGGAAGGTTGTTAGATGGAATAGGATTCAAGCAATGAGCAGTTTTCGACCAATTATCACTGGTGCATCTAACATTATCTAGTGAAGGACGTGAACTTTCCGAGTTTGAAGATCTAGATACCACAGAAATGGAAGGTTGAGGTCCAAATTTCATACCACCGTGCATTTCGTGGTGCTGGACTTCTGAAATGAAAGGATCATTGGTTAATCCTAAAAGAGGACTGTTCAAAGTACCAGCAGACATGTTTGCATTGGAGAGGCCAATAGAAGCATTAAATACTGTTTTCTCATCAAAAGCAGGAGAAAGATTGTCCACGCGGGTCTCATTCTTAACGTATTGTAGATGATCAAGCTCTGGTGGCTCTGGCATTCTCCGGAAAATATTCCCACTGCGGTTTCTCGAAAGCATGGTTGGCTGAAATGTAGACACATCATTGCTTGAATTGTTCAGGTTACTCAGTGGAACTATTCCCGGGGTAGAAAGGCTATGCATACCCATACAAGCAGTAGAATTCAACCGACCGAGCAACCCGGTAGGTGGGATAGATCTATAAGCAGTATTAGTAAACTGTGGAGGTCCAGACAAGGAATGGAAATTCCCTACTCCACTAATAGAACCAATTCTCAAATAGGAAGGATCTGCACTGCTCAATGCAGTCACCATGTTGGCTTGCTGGTTTGCTACACAGCTGATTCTCTTGAGATAAAGCCTGTATTTCTGCAACCATAAGAACAAACATTAGGCTTCATAAAATTATGATCAACTGCAATAATCAAATCACCAGACTATTAGTTACCTGGAGATGGCTAGCTACATTTTCTCTTGTGAGCTTTTCGACGTTCATCAAGTCTAAAATCTTTTTAGGCACTGCTTCTGTAATGCCAAAGGCGATAGACAGAGAAAGAACTATGAGAGAAAGAAATCCACATAACTGAAGACAAACGACGTTTCATATTTTAATCTTTAAGCAGAAGCAAGACGATAGAGATTCCATTTAGCTTAAGTTGATCTAAATCATAAGCAGACTTGAGTCAAGATAACCGTGCTTTGATATACAATTTCATGAAATTCTGAAGTTAAGTATCTGCTAAGTTCATGCATCGGTTAAGTCTAATAAAAACTATACCTTGAGGCTAAAAATGACAATGATGACAGTTGGGAATGTTTATCAGTGTTGACTCAATAATTCGTTTAGCTGTTACCATTTGGATAGGGATGAAAGTGAGAAAGAAAGCAAGGGAGAGGATGAAGAACTCACTGTCAATGCCCAACTGGTTAACAGCATTAACAAACTTCCGATGCAACTCGACTGACCAAACGACACGAGGCTTCTTCTGGGTTGACGAGTCGTCGTTTTCTTGCCCATTATAGTCCTGGTCATCATCTTCATTAAAGTCCTGATCCTTTCTCTTTTTATTAAATTTCCCATTTGAATCTGCTGCTTCTTCACCATTCTCGCAATCAGGCTTGTCCTGATTGCCAGAATTCATTTGATCCTTTGGATCAAATTTCTTTCTCCTGATTACATGCTGCCAAATGTTCTTAAGCTCCTCAATGCGAACAGGTTTCAGCAAGTAATCACATGCTCCATGAGAAATTCCTTTCATCACAAGTTTGGGATCTCCATTTGCAGAGAGCACTATGAATACATTGATATTAACATATCAAAATGAAACAAACAACAGATTAATATTCTGCAATTTTACCTTAAATGTGATAATAAACCAAAGGTAAAAAGTGCACAATAGGCCACTTTTCAGTAAGAAAACTACAGAGAAGTAAATAAAAATTATAGTAGCCAGATTTTAAAATCTAGTTCTGACCAACTTTGGCAAATTCTCTCCAAAACAGACCTTCAAAATTTCTTTGAAAAGCTTCTATGTTTTGCATAAAAACAATCAGAAGTTCAAGAAGATGAATTTTTGATAGTGCAGTTTCAGGCTTACTAATAACAGGAAGGTCCATCTCCAGACCAACAAGCTCTAGCAGCTTAAATCCATCCATGTCAGGCATGTGAACATCACTGATAACCACGTCGAACCTGTTCTTGTTCTCTCTCAACAACTTCAGTGCCACAACAGCCTGATTTGTCGTAGTGACTGCAACATCCAATCAAAACAATTAACTTACATTTGATTTTATCAAAAGTGTTCAAAACCCAAATGAATAATTTGACCTATCTACCAACCAAGAAAAATATCCATGAATTTTTGGATCGGCTTATGCAAATCTGGACTATTCGACATACCATCTGACCTTATAACAATTTGAATGTCAAGAAAATCTATAAGAACTTAATTTTTAAGTAGTCGACCACTATAATTGAATCCATAATTTATTTTTATTTTTTTTTTTTTTTTTTTTTTACGGTTCTTTTGACCATGGCTGGTTAAATATTCTAAATATTGAGGACTCAACAGATCAGAAGAAATTTTTTGATGAGTAGAAGAGAAGAAAGTCCAGTTTGCTTAGTTCCAAAACAAGATTCAGAAAAGATACAATCTCTGATTAAAGTGAGAGAAATATTCAAGAATATGCACTGTGTAAAACTAGGCCTAAGGGACGGTTTAGTTAGTAGAGGCTTGGAATCTCCAAGGTAAAATCACGAGTGAATGAGCTTAATAGTAAATTCAGTTGAAATCTGAGCCTTGGAACAGACATGGGTGCCCCTGAATAAGTAGTGGGGCAAACTGCAAAGCCTCAATTCAGAGTTATAAAAACAAATCTACATGATATCAAGTCATGAACATCACACAACCAAAAATAGTGTTCGAAGTAACTAAACTAAACGAGAACAAATCATTGGGCATATAGAATTCAAGACTTAACCTCATGCCAAAACAAAAAACTAAATCAAACCATAAGATATTAAATCAAAAAAAGTATTGGAACAGGAACGGAATCGAAAGTTCCAAATTCAAAAATCCAACATCAAACTTATTCCCTTGCAATCAATCAAGTCAACAGATCAAATAGATTCGACAATCCAAAGTAACAGAGAAAACATCTCACAACTTCAAAAACAGAACATTAAACACGAAATTACAAAAGAAACAGAGGAAGAAGACAATACAATACCATGATACTGGCATCGACGAAGCAAAGTCTCCAAGATCAAAAGACAAGTGGGATCATCGTCAACAGCAAGAACACGCATTCCAGCCGGAAATCGATCATTTGGGTCATCGATCCTAGGCTCAACCGTCATGATTTCAACTCCCAACAAGGAAGAACTTCGATAGGGGGAAGGATTTGGGCTGTTTTAGATGAGATTCGGGGAGACCCAGATGAAATTAACACGAAACAATAAGGAAAATGAGGATTAGAGTGAGATTAAGAAATGGGATCAGGGGAAACGGAAAGGAAAATGGTAAATTAACGAAGCTCTGCTTTGGATTTTTCTTGTTTCTGTGAAAGAGAAATTGAAATTGGAATCTGAAATTATCGACGGATAGGAAGAGAGCTGCAGAAGCAGAGGGATTGTCTGAACACTTTTCTCACTCTGTTTTCAATGCGAAAATGGAATTTCTTACAGCGATTTGGAATTTTTAGCGCGTGTTTTTTACGCTCTTTTTTGCTAGGGGTTGACCACTACAACTTTTGTGTTTTATGTTTTTTTTTTTTTTTTTTTAATGACATGTAAAGGGGACAACAAACTTTATACGAGCTCACTACAAAAACTCAAACTATGGTTCGATGGATATTAACGCATCGTTAGTGCTAGTTGAGCTATATTTTATGTTACCGTGATAATAATGGAAAATAAGTAATTGATATATGATAAAACAACGAACTCGTTGTGTTAAATTGTCTTATCACCGACTTATAAGTATACGAAAGCTTTAATGAGAAATTTTAGAATGAATTGTAACTCGATTGAATAGTAATAATTTGAATAGTATTGGTTACTCTCTTACTACCTCTTGTTTAAGTGCTACGTTTGTTTTGTTTTGATGATTAGTGTCGTGGTCAAGAGTTTGTCTCTGAAGTTATGGTTGGCCAGTAAGAGGACGATCCTTTGTTCACGTTTTAGTTACGGAATTTAAATGTTTTCTTAAAACGAAAAATATTGAAACATTAAAAAAAAATAATAATAATAAAATGTTTTTATATAAAAAATAATTGAATAATAATAAAAGAAGAAGCTACAAATAGGCATATTGATTTTCTATATTATAAAGGCATTTCATTTATTTCCTTTTAAACGGTGGGTACGAAAACCGTTTTATTTCCCGTTTCCAAACGAGATTCCTAAAGGCTATGATCAGGTGTGGTCGACTCCATCGCAAATGTCACTAATATGGGAGACATGTGGCTAGGCGATCGCCATTGATTCGGATGTTGTTCACTCGAAAACGAAATAAAAATTTAAGATCGTGTTTGGTAACTATTTAAATCTCGTTTGATAACTAATATAGTTTCTAGTTTACTGTTTTAAAACTTTAGCTTGTATTCATCTAAATTTTCTACGTATCATTCATCTAAATATATCAATTAAATTGTCTAACTTCCTATAGGTATATGGTCTCATGAAAATTTTTTGGTTAATTAACATCTCATAAAGGCATGAAATGAAGGCTTTTGATTAGATTTACTTGATATACAAAATAATTAGCAAAATTGGCTATAATTAATAAATTAATATTGATGAAAACCAAGGTGTAAATTATAAAGTTCATATAGGGTCTAGAAGAAAGAAAAACAATTCAACCATATAATTGGAAGAGACTATAATTTTAAAAGGAGAGAGAGAGAGAGAGGGGTAAAATGGTCCACTTTTATTTGAGGTGGAAACCCCAAACACAATTCCACCCTAAAGCATGCTAATTTTGGATGACCCCTATACAAAATTTTTAAATCATTCCTTGATGTGATTGGAATCTTTCTTTCCTTTTAAATATATGATTTAGGCTAGGTTTGTTCTGAGTGAAAGATGAATCGTTAATAATTATTTTTAAAAAATACTTGTTTATATTTAGCAGTAAATATGTCACTAATTAGACTTGTTATCGGATCACACGATCAAATTTTACATCAAACACATCACTCAAGCACTACTAACATCAATTTACAGAAAGTGATTAATTATTCAATCATTATTTACATCAATTCTCAAATAAGTATTCAACTGATCACTATTAATTAACCTCTCCATTCATCTTCACTCCACTCATTTCTATCGAAAACAAACACAAAGTTTAGGTCTAGTTCTTACCCTTTTTTTTACTGGAATTTATTTAAAAATTATATAGAATTTAGTTCATATAATTTTGAATTTATGAGATTTAGTTTTATAGGATTTGATAAAATTTGAAAATAGTTTATGACAGTTTGTAATTGTTGATGAGTTAAGTTTATCGACGTAACTATCTATGTAAAATTATGTGTTTCTTTCTTTCTTCAATTAATCATCTATCTCATCGTGTCTTAATTAAAAAATTAATAAGAATACAACGACTCTTTCCCTCACTTGAGATTACTAATCAAAGACTAAAAATTTGTAGTTCAACGATATTAGTATAAACCTGATAGCTTCAAATCCTCCGTCTCCATTGTCATACAAACTTTTAAAAAATAATAATAATAATAAAAAAAGGTCAAACTTTTTTTGTTTATTATTTTATAGAAATTATACATCAATGACCATTTGAAACATATATATGTGAACTTTCCAAAAATAAATAATGATCTTTTGAATAAATGGTTTAAGTTTATATATATATATATATATATATATATATATATATATATATATTCACACACATATATATATGAAAAATCATTTTTGTAGCCTCTTTCTCTCTCTCTCACTTGAGATTACTATCCAAAGACTAAAAGGCTTTTGGAATTTTAGAAGAAGACAAAATGATTTTAGCTTTGTTTGGCCAACAGAGTGGTTTAAAAAGATTTTGCAAAATAGATATTCATAGATATGGTGATGTTATATATATATATATATATATATATTAGTGGGTGTGGATGATGATCTTTATTTTAATTTGTATATAGATTCTCATCATATCATAAGTTTTATTTATTTGTTGTGTAGTGTTAAAAAGTTACTATTCTTTACTTTATATATGTTGACATAATTCACCCATTTTAAGCAAGTTTATTAAATTATTGTAAAGTCATTATTACTTTCTTGTTTATTTGAATCTATTTAATTTATTTTGTGGAGATAAAATTATTCTTTTAACTCGAATTTAGGTAGGATGAAATTTTATATCTCATTTAATGAAATTCTTCTTCAGATAGGATTTGTGGTTTCTATCTCCTCCTAACTTGTACTAAAAAAAACATGAAACTCTTCTTATAAAGTCATTGGAGATGGAAAAAGACGTTGAAAAACTATTCTTTTCATGAGCATAGATCTGATCTCGACTTTGCGAACGGAGATCTCTAACTTCGTAGATTTGAAAATAAAGATATGAGTTTCAAGATTTTTTCGTCAAAAAAAATGGAGTACCGATTTCCTCGTTACCCACCACCGTTATATTCTGGTCCAATTATTCCAAAATTATTTCACTTTTTCACTTTCTTTACGATTAAACAAGTTTGGTAAAATAGAAATCGATTGAAGCAATAGTATATGAGGGATGAAAAAAACGAAAGGGAAGGAAGTTTTTGAAGATAAATATTTAATTAATTTATAAGAATGCCCACTAAACTATATAAAAGAGATCCATAACTAGAAAAAGAGATCAACACACTTAATAGTTATTAATTAAGAAAATAAGATAGTGGGATTAATTAGCTAATATTGTCTCCTATAATATGATAGTAAGCTACAAGTTAGAATAAATAAATAAAAGTTATTTAATAAATAATCACAAGTACTATATCCCTCCTCTCACATTCTTTTCTTCTTGTGTAACCCAAACCATATATTAATCATATTTGGTGGCTTCCCACTTGCATTATTTGCCCTTCACTTTTTTATTATTATTATTATTATTATTATTTAATACATTGCATCTATTATATATATATAGAGAGAGAGAGAATTTGAATCTCAACTAATTTTTAATGCATATACAAATTAATTCTTTCTCTTTACACATGTGCTAAATGGGTTTGTTGTCTCTAACCCATAATATTATTAATTAAAATGGGTTTATCTAGTTTTTATTATATGAATTTGATTCATTGAAGTTTGTGTAAGAAGTTGACATGGGTTATCTTAATATTCATTCAATTCAATA
>JBBMEG010000022.1:875149-902772 GCA_037832605.1 Cyclanthera cordifolia | reverse complement strand
TATATATATATATATATATATATATAAATAAATAAATAGAAGCTGTATGCGATATTTAAATTTTCAAATTACTAAAATAGGCTTCCTCCATTTATACAAGGTCATATATACATATATTATTAGAAGCAGTAGAGATCCATGTATTGTAACTTTGAAATTATATTGAATAATTCAATATTGTTAGTTTCTTTTGTAGGATATTAATATATCAATTAATTTTCAAAAAAATATCTTAACAAAAATTATGAATATTTTTTGTGTGAAAATATTTGAATTGAACATAACTTGACATGGTTCAACAAAATTATAGAGAATTTTTTAATATAAAAATTAAAAATTGAAAATTGCAAGAAACTCAAACCCTATTAAAGAAAATAATATTTTAACTTAAGTTGGACTGTTAGTCAACTTATTTTATTGTTTTTAAGATCTAGTCAGAAATTAAATTTACTTTTTAACATTTAAAAGTCTATAAAATGAAATTAAAATAATATTTATAATTAAAAAAATCTAAAATTTTTGAAAATGGAAGACCAAATATATACAAAATTCCAATTCAAGGACTATTAATATATTAATTATAAAAATGATTTATATATTTTAAATGTTATTAAATAAAACGTATAAATTATGTTTGGTTGCTAATTAATTACTCATCTCACACCTCAGCGTTAAATACAAAAATAATTTAAGGAGTTGGAATATGCAAAAAAAAAAAAAAATAATGTCATCCATGAAATATTTCAATGCTGTTTTTATTATTTTTTTTTTAAATTTTTAATTACATTAACTAATAATAAACCCTTAAATACCAATAAAAAAAAGAAACAAAATTCAAAATATAATCATTAAAATTAAAATTAAAAATAGAAAAAACTTGAAAAAATGAATAGGATGGAAATTATATTTTAATTTGATTTAGTTATTTAATATTAAATTAAGAAATGAAGTAGCAGAGCCCACATATCCAATAGCTAAATAAATAAATAAATAAATAAATAAAAAAGAAAAGAAAAAAGAGTAAGAGTGGGAGGGCCACGCGGAAGCTGACAAAGAAGGGAAACCTGAACAACAACCACTCTCCTCTTTTTCTCTATATCCTAATATTTATACCCTTCTTTACTCTCTCCGCCACCCTTCTTTCTCTCTCAATCCCTCATTTTCATTCCCCTTTTTCTCTCTCTCTCTCTCTCTCTCTGCCGATGATGCTTTCTGATGACTGGCTTACGGCTGCCATGGCTGACGACGGCCTCGTGGTCGAGTTATTGGTGCGCTTGAAGCAGTCGCAGGCCGCCTCGCCTTCCAAATCTCCTCTTCCGGTCATCGTTCCCTTCGCTTGGGGGATTAGGCAGCCGAGGTCCAGAATGGCCACGGCGGCGGCGGCGGCAACGACGACGACGACTGCCGGTGGTAGATGCGGCGATGGTGTCTTGGTGACGGAGGTTAAGGATGTTGACTCTGCCAGATGCAGTCCTACGACGCCGTTTTCCTGGAGCGCTGAAGGTTCTCCTTCTGCTACGCTTGACGGTTACGAAGAGTCTAGTCGTCCTGCTGCTTCCAGATTTAAGGTTCTTGACTCTTTCTCTCTTTTTTTGTTTTGTTCTTACGATTTTTGTGTTTTCTGTTTGGTGATTGCTGTAGTTTTCGTCTCTTGTATCGACTCTGTGTGTGCTCTGGTTTAATTTCCAGATCCTGTGCGGTTTTTTTTTACTGGTTTTTTTTTTTTTTTTGAGTTCTAAATTGCGGTTTTTCCGTGGCGGTGGTGTCGGTTGTGGAGTTCCGGCGGCTGGTGGCGATTTTGGATTCTCTGATGAAAACATTCTTATCTCGTATATTGTATTCTCGCCGTTTCGTTCGTCTATTTTGTTTTTCCAAGAATCTGATTCCGTATCGGGAAATCTCTCCTGATTTCTTCCTCATTTTCTACAGCTAAGCGAAATCGAAATTCCTCTCTCAGAGCCTCACACAACTGCAAATCTCTCGATACCGTAACCGCTCTATTTCACGAGACAGTTTCGCATCCTCTCCATCAATGGCGGATAATCCTCAAGAATCGCCTTCTCGAAACACGTCTTTCGATTTCAACAAATCTCCGGTACACCACTAGATTCTCCATTATATTCTCGTTAGGTTCTGGACGCTGCTTGAAAATGCATCGCGTTTTCTTCTCGCCTCAACTCAACCCGCTTGTGGACTCGAAATCCATCGATTTCTTCAAATTGACGAAAACGCCCTTCCAATCCGTCGCTAGATTCCAAAGCCTTTCAAATCGTACACCGCGTGTCGCTATTTCGTCACGCACGAGATTTTTCAATTTCAACTACATGACACTCTCCTCCAAATCGCCGACGGCTTACCCAGGGACACCATTGAAAGCGCCTCGAAACTTCCCTTACGGCCATGGTCCTTTTCTCTTTCTGACCGTACTGCCACAGTACGCGTAAAAGATTCTTCACAAATCGCGAGGGTATTCTGGTCACACTCGACAAATTTCGGTCCGATCGAACCGGAGGGCAGATTCGACGGGGAGGGACCGAATCGGATCAGGTAAAGAGGAGAGGCGTTCGTAAGAGATAGGTTTGGGTTAGGTTTGATATAGACTTGAGAGAAACGATCAGGTGTGGTGAGGTACACGGTTGGTTCCTGTGGTCGCTTTTTTGAAATGGTGCAAAAATGGAAACCCCTCGTTTATGATTAATGGATAGAAGTAGAATAATAATAATTATTATTATAATACTGAGGACGGATTTGAATTTTGCGTTGTGGAAATGGTTGGATGGAGGAAGAAAAATAAATAAATAAATAATTATAATAATAATGGAATTTGTTTGTTTAAGTTGGTTGTGGGGCATTAGAGGATGGGAAGAGAAAAGAGGAATATCCACGTGACCGAGTCACGCGAGGTGGGAAAGCATAACAAGAGATGGGGTGTAGGGATGTTAGCAATCTTAAAGTGACCACGTGGAATTCATGATGTGGCGTGCGATTCTGGTAAATGCGAATTTGGTTTATATATTTTCGGAAGGGGAGAGAGAAATTAACCCTCTTCCTCTTTGTTTGGTTGAGAAATTGTAAATAAGTTATTGTAATAACTCGTTTGCATATGATTATTTGTAGATGAGGTATTAAAAGAATTTGTTCGAGTGTGATTATTGGTGATGAATTGTCGGAAATTTTTGTTATTAATGAATGATGTGATATTTATGAGATTTTCTTAATAAAAATAATCTAGTTGTTTGTTTGTTATTTCAAATTTCAAATATTAGATTTAATTTTTTTTTTTTACTATATTATTTTCATTTATTTTTTATCTATATTTTTTTAATTTGTGTATTTTTAAAGAAACGAGATGGACTATTTTTACTTAAACAAACAAATTTTATGTTTAGTATAGTTATCTTTTACTTTGTTTTTTTAATTAAAATAATGAACCATATGAATAATTGTTTAAGTTTTATCAAATCATATGAACTATTCTAGTTTTTAAAGAGACCAAATTCTAGTTTTAAAACTATGAAAACTATACTCTAGTCTAGCTCTCTTTAAATCAGAAGGACTAAACTTATAATATACTCTTCTTTACATATGAATGTTCCAATTAATTTACGTGCATTTCAACCATATTTATTTTTAACTTTTTGGCCTTATTATACATCGCTAAGTAAACTTGACCCTAGTATATATGGTTAGAAATTAGTTTTTAGATCCTAATACTGTATTCATAAATGTTATTGAGGTGGTCGAAGTTGATTTGATTATTGTTTTGTAATGTTAACTCTTGTTAATGGGCGAATGGATTAAAACTTTATGTTATTTGGTTTGCGATAATGATTAAGAAATAGAATTTGAAAAATTGAAACGTTTTTTTCTTCCTCTCTCTAATTGTCAAAAATTTAATGGTGGTGTGTATGAAGATACCTAACTTACGTACTGGTATGCGACCAAGTACCACTGATTCTTATAAATATGTTTGGAGTTGACTTTTACTTATTGTTAGTTTGTTTTTAAATATTGTTCCTTATTAGTGGGTTTGGTGTTGACTTGAAATATGTAGTTGTTTTGTGACGCTGATGCATATTAATTATGTTTGGAGTTAGGTTTTAAACTTTAGTCAGTTGTTTACTTGTTTTGTAATATTGATTACTGTGAATATATTTTGGAGTTCGATTTTTTGTTCATTGCTTGGTTATATTGATTCTTATTGATGTCTTTGGATTTGTTTTTTTCAGGGTGCTGCCACTAATGAATCCGCGGCTGGTACTGCTACAAAGAGGTCCAGACGAAAGAAGGTAATTTAAAAAAAAAAAAAAAAGAAAAATTTGGGATAATAAATTATGGATTTATTGGGTATGGCCGACTAACGATACAAACCAAGCTTTTGTTTGTTGCGGACTTTGAAAATGAATTGTTGGCTTGGATTGTTTTTGAAGCATGAATGTTTGGTTCAACCACCAATTGTATTTTGTTAGACAGTCATCACGAAAGCTTATTTTACTTTTATTTAATGACACATTCTTTTGTTGTTTGTTTTCTAGACATTTGCTGAACTCAAGGAAGAGGAAAGCATGCTTTTGAAAGAGAAAATTCATCTTACAAAGGTATAATATATTAACATTGTTCTTATTGGGGTTGGAGCTAAATTATTTTATCTAGCTTTGTGTAATTGTAATTCTTTCATATAAATTGAAAGTAGGAAGAACTTTAACTTTATAATTTCTTTTAAACGTTTATTCTTACTTTTTGATGGCCCAACTTACTTTTTGAACAGGAACTTGCCTCTCTACAAGCTACCTTCGAAGAACAAAGAGCCAAGAATGAAAGTTTGAAGAAAATGAAGGTAATTCTTCTTTTATCTTCGACATGTCTGCTTTCTTTTTCCATGTCCACCTGAACTACTGTCTTTTTGCGTTTGTAAAGTTCCATAAAGATTGATAGAAGATGTTGACGCTTCACAAATCATAAAGATTCTGTTCGGTGAACAATAAGTTATGGTTCAATTCATGGTTGACTCTAAGAATTAATTTTCTATATCTTTTCATGACAACCAAATATTATAGCAGTTTGTTACTGAAAATAGTTGATATGTATGTAAGTTTTTTTTTAAAAAGTGCTTGTAAGTTTGTTCCGAGACTCAAAGGGATGTTTGGATTAAGATTTTCAAAATAGTATTTACTAATACTCTACAAAAAACAACATTCAAACAAACTTTTGATTGCAATCATTACTTCTAAGTACTCAAAATCTCAATCCAAACAAATTTTTTACCACAATCATTCATTCTAAATATTCAAAATAAATCTTCATTCTAAATACTCTTTAAAACTACATCCAAACAAGCTCAAGCTTTTGACTGACATCATTACTTATAAATACTCCAAATAAATTCTGATTCTAAATGCTCTTAAGATCTCAATCCAAACATCCCACTATCAGTATTATAAAGATTTTGGGCTTATCAACCTGAGCACTTTCTAAAACAGTCTCTTTCTTTCTTTATACAGGTGGATTTCAACTTGAAATACACAGAGAAACTCAATGCAAACTCAAATACGATGGTTCTGCCAGAAGAATCTTCATCCACATTAACCCATCAAAGGGAAAGCTCCAACAATGAAACAATTCCTCCGACATTGCCATTCACGACAGAATCGGGTTCTTTCGAGGCTCAATCGCAGACGAAAAGCAAATCGATGGAAGAAGATTGCATGTTCTTCTTACCAGATTTAAACATGATACCCTCAGAGGATTAACTAAGGTGAAGAAAATACATTCTCTCTCTCTCTCTCTCTCTCTCTCTCTCTTATTTTCATGGTCATTAGCCTTATGACTTACACAATTTGGTGATGGCAAAAAAGATTGCTATTCTGGGAGAAGGGCGAAGAAGACTGTGTGTTATATAATATTGGTTTAACATTTGTTAATTTTTAGGTTCTACAATATATTTTTTTAAAAGAAGGGCTGTATAATCATTTAGGTTAAACCAATTGTTGAATCCCTCTAGAATTGTGTTGGTTTTATCCCCCCATTTGTTGTAGGCTTTATAGGTACATACCCACATCAATTTGTTTGTCTCGACTTTCTTATAAATATCTCCTCTCTTTTTTGGGGGCAATTTTCACTTCACTGCACCTATCTTTTGATGATGTTGAAACAAAGTGCTTCATTGCTAGTTGATGCTGGTATAACATAATCTCTTAACTTTTATTTTATTTACTATTGTTTTATATATTAGAGTGTACAAATAATTTGAAAACTCGAGCAATCCTAACTACCCAACCTAAACCGTGGTTATAATTCTATTTGGGTTAGATTGGATTGATTTTAGGATTCATCAATTTTTGGTCCGTCTAATTCAACCCGAACTAAGGAGTAATATATATTATGTATACACACATGTATTTGTGTGAGAAAAGAAATTAACTAATAAAATATGTTCTTAACATATCGATAATTAACATGCACTAATAAAATAGATAATTTTAGTTCAAGTAGTATCATCTAAATTTTATTTATTTATTTACATATTTATGGGGTATAGATAAATACGTTTTATATAGGAACGAAGAAAGTAACACAAACTGAGAACTCAACCGAACTTAAAAATATAGGGTTGGGTTAAGCTTCTCTAATATATAGAGTTGAATGAGTTGAAAGATTGATCAAACTAAAACTTGGAGTTGGTCTTTAAAAATCTCTCTAATCCAACTCAAATCATGTTTATTCCTAATATATATAATCACATGTTGTAATATATGTGTGTTTTTGGAGACAAGTTAGAAATGTGGATACGAAAATTGAAGTCTTTTTAACGTTATTAACTTACTATTACAAATGAATTTAGACAATTTTTCTTTAAACAATTATATCTAAACAAATTATTATAATTATTTAAAATAATTACTTATTATTAATCACTCATTTTTAACTACCTCTAAACGTGTGATTGTCTATAACTTTTTCACAAAATTCATCCTCTAATTGAGCTATTAAATGCAACATTTTTACAAATAAGCAAATTCAAACCAACTAATACTAATTTAGGTCTCTACTATAATTTATCTTATCTTTAAGTTAATCAAATTTCGTAAATCAAAACAAATATTTAAAATTATTTATTTTACTTTTAATTTTTGGTTTATTTTTAAAAAACATAGGTAAAATGAAAATATCAAAAAAGTAATAAAAACTGAAAAAAAAAAAAGAAGTAACTTTGAACAATGTAACTTTGAATCAATGCAAGAAAGTAGAAAAGGTTGAATAAATATAAAAGCATTTCAAAAATATGAAATTTCGTGTAGAAATGAAGACTTTTGGTCACCAAACATTCATCTCAACTTCTCTTCGACAAGCTCGATGCATCTATATAAAACGAGCTCTACCGGGTTTAAGGCACACTCTACGTCCATGGTAATTTGAACGTAGTCGTCGGTCTTGTTGTCCGACATTATGCCCGTCACAAGGGTCCGGAGAGGTAAAAGCCAATCATTGTAGGACTTCTGCAAATTGCTCTTCAACAGCACTCCAGTATAATTTGTATTTCCTGTTCCACGGATATTGCTAATAATTCACAATCATGAATGTAAAAATCAATATGTTCGCGAAAGTGAGTCTAGCTCAACTGGCATTATTGATATATTAACAATCAGAATATCTGTCATTCAAGTTCCCTGCCCCCACAGTACTAAAAATAACAACATGTTCAGGTTGTTTGTTTTAAGCTTGGCAGACTCTTTGATGCAAAATGTTATGTACCAAAAGACACTGGTATTAACATTTAGCTATGGGTGAAAAGAAAATTCGAATCGAACCAAAGGATTGATTCGGTTTTTAAGAACAATATTGAATTATTCGGTTTGATAATTCAGAAAACTGAAATATATCGGTTTGGTTTCGGTTCTTAATATAAGAAATAATAAAAACCCGATACGAACCGAATATACAAATAATAAGAAAAAAAAATGTTGGTATTTAAATTTGATGGAAGAACCAATTTAAATGTGAAATATAAAGAAAAAACATTATAAATACTGTAATACTCATGAAAAGTAGTTTTTTATTAGTAAAATGATAGTCTTTAGAATAAAATTAAAAATCAAATGGAGAATGAGACAAAAATTTTGAAAAATAAACCTTTTTTTTTTATTGAAATCAAAACCGAAAATCAAACCAATGACTTTGTTCTTTATTAGACATTGGTTTGGACCCAATTTTTAAAAATCGAAGATATCAGTTCAATTATCGGTTTGGCAAAAAATTGATAAAAATCGATCCGAAATTACCCCTCCATTTAGTAGTGATACCTGTTGCCTCTGTTATCAGCACATATCTGTACAGATTGAGGGCTGAAAGAACCTGCAACACAACGGATATATTATACAACCGAATTAAAAAAAGCCAAACTATTCGTTCGTATTATCTAGCCCAGAACTCAAATACTTTGACATCCTTCTGCAAGCTTCTATTTCTTCTATTTTGGTTCGGAGCAAATTCGGAAGCAAATAACATATGTATTTCTCAAGCTTTATTTTGCATTGTATACCATGATCACTAAGCATACGAACATCACTATCCATTCAAAAATTCAGATTTAAACAGTTAGTTACATATGTCCGATCAGTGTTTTAAAAAGCTCACTCAGGTGTGCGCCTAGGCCTAAGGAGCAGTTATTGAGGAGCATGCCTTTTGGCGCCTTTCTTAAAGCTCTAAGGTGTGTCAACACGCTTTTGGGCTTTTGTGTTTTTTTTGTTTTTTTTTACTCTTTCACCTACAATTTTTTAGTTTTGTCTCCCTATAAGCTTTGGTTGTGCATATATTTGAAGCACGTAAATAAATTTTTAAAGTTACTGAAATATTTTAAATCACTTATGTATATTTTGTATATTATTCTTAATTAAAACTTCATTACTTTCCATGAAAGTGAAAGTTAATAATTGAATTTTATCTAAATTTATATAACTCTTAACTAAAACTTCATTTCTTTCCAGGAAAATGAAAGTTAATAATTGAATTTTATGTATTTTATAAATTATTCTTAGTTAAACTTCATTTATTCTCATGAAATGAAGGTTAATATTAGAGTCTTATGTGTGTTTTATATATCATTCTTAGTTAAAACTTTCATTTCTTTCCATGAAAGTGTTTTGATTGTGCATATATTCATATATATATATATATATAATTTTTTTTTTTTTTTTTTTTTTTTTTTTTTTTTTTTTTTATATATAGTGTTCCTTAAGTAAAAAACTTGCGCCTTTGGGTGCGCCTTACGACTCAGGCTCCAAAAGGCCATTGCGCCTTAGTGCGCCTTGGGCTTTTTAAAACACTATGTCGATATGATGTGCGATGGGAAGAACTAACGATCAAGAACAAGACTAGTAAAAAAATGGTAATAAATCACAGGGAGATATGACTTTATGATATGAAAGGGCAAGAAAGTTCGGTTTAGTTGTTTAAATACCGCATCACTCTGTTCTGGAAGGACTGGAGGCCCCCCTTTTGGGGGTCTCAAAACCTGCTCCACCAATTCTAGGATACTTGCAGTCCAAAATGATGGTTTAGGGTGCGCTTCTGTATCGACTGACGAAATGTCCGACGAAACTCTTTTTCGGCAAAGCTCCACGTGCATTTCTCCTTTGACAAGACCTAAAAGGAGTGCCACCTATTTAAAGTTTCAACCATAAGTTCAGAGATGTTGCTAGAACCTGGATGAGTATTACAACATTTAATTGAAAAAGGTTGGTTCGATCAGGTTTACCATAGATGGAGAGTCGCTATTCACAATCAGGGCTCTGAGCATGTCGAACCTTTCGGAATAAGGAATATCAGCAACTAACTGGTTATGGAACTCGACATAAGTCGGTTGATATCATCAAAGAAAAATTATACCGTCTAAAAAACATTAAATTGTTGAACTTTGTCTTGAGGGACAGCAGATATAAGAAAAAGAAAGTCACCTTTTTTAATAAATCAAACGCATTCTTCCTTAGTGTTGTATCTGGTGAATACATGATAATTATCTGAACAGACTGAAATGTAACTTGACCAACAAAGAAGAGTTTAGACAATTTCCAACAAGTTAAAGCAAAAAGGTTAGATGCTCCATATATGGGATCTGATGAACAGGAGAAACTACCTGCAAAGCAGCAAATAAACTCGGCATATACAATACGTAGTCGTTATGTTTATCATCAGAACTTTCAGAGCCATTAATGTAAAGCAAGAAGTCAATAGCATGTTTCTTTAGTTTCCAAGACAGACCAGCAAAAGTGAGAATGTGCCTGAACATGCCTATAGCTTGCCACCTTTCAGTTTGTTTGGTAGTTAGTTTATTTTTAAGAGCACTCATTTTTTCTTCTGCAGCCCGAGCAACCTCTTCGGAAATATAACCCCAAAGAACTGCAAGAATAGTGGGGAACAAATAAGAAAGCACTGATTTAAAACCTATTAATTAAGCATGCAAGCACTTCTTTGAAATCAAAGAACACAAACCTGAAAGACACGCGCCTTGCTTAATGTAGGAAAAACAAGCAGTATAATCATCTTCATCCTCTGAAGTACAAAAAATGAACAAGAAATGATGAATGGGCAAAAGGGAAATAATACAAACTTGATTAGGAGAAGCAATAGGGCTTACCTCCAAGGATGTTGGAAATAATTTTGTCAATATTGGGTCCAGTGATAAGACCAGCATATGACAATCCACAGAATGGAAGAAAGTGTGACAATTTTGAGACAAAAGGAAGACAGCTTGAAACTTCATCACTCATGCTGACTGAAAAGAGAGCCTGCATTACAATTACGCATTTGAGAGACTTTCAAACTCTATCAATACCCAGACTCTCGATACACAGAATTAAATAAGGAAAGGGAGGGGTGCAAATTTTCTTTTGAATAGACAACATACCATGATTTGCATTACATAAAGGCCAAGCAGAGAGCGGATCTTTTTTTTTACTTCGCCATCCTGCATGATAATTCATAGATTAGAAGATCCTCAGGAACGGCTGCTAATATCACAAACAGCAGTAAAAGACTTGGAAAAACCATATCACAGCAAAACAGCACATACCGACTTTTCACAAACGGACTGGATGGAACTGGCAATGTCCATCGCTCTGCTATATGTCGTGTCACATTTCTCATCCCCATCACTTGTTTCAAAAACCACAGCTTTAAGTGCATTGAGGACGACAGGAACTGCTACTCTTATTTGTTCATAATGACGCCTCTGAATGGAACGAATCACTGAAAACCAAAACAGAACAAAAACAAAATTTTATATGGGCCTATAGATAATTATACTCTTCCATTATTTATTTAACAGCAGATTACACATGTAAGTTGACAATGCAGGACAAGCCCATACCAATTTGTTATAGAAGATGCTACTCATAAATATACATAAAAAATTTTCATGAAAAAGATAAATGTAATCTTAAATAAAAGGCTTCATAAGCAAACTCTATGGATAGATAACGTCTCAGTTTAATACACAAACATATGCTAGGGTGGAGGTAACTTTAATTAAAGTAATACATCATGTGGCAGAATTCAAGAATCCTAGTACCACTGCCAGTATCACCCATGATAGATAGCCCAAGGATGGGAATGGCCGTCAAAACAAGAAATACGTCCACCCTCTCCGCAAAGATACTTCTTACTTGGTTATTACCTTTTGAGAGCCCACTTAAAAAAGGGGCAATGTAATTGGTTGCCTTGGTCATCTGGAAGTCTAATGCCTGAAGCAGTGGCAATAAATGTTATTGAAGAACTAGAATATGAAAATAATCCACCAAGTTAAGAAAGAACAAGTTTGAAATGAACTTATTTGCTCAAAAGACACAAAATTAAAGACATAAGAGATCTGCAATTTACAATCACCATATGGAGTCATTTAAGAATTAAAAGTGCAATTCATCTGCAAGCACATTCCTCCATATGCTTTCACTTGAATGCATGGTATGAGAGGAAAACAACTTATTGTTTTGCATCAACCTACTAACTTGATCAAAGTTTGGAGACGCAAGTAGAAGATTTAGTAATGCAATTCTAAAAATCATTCACTTCAAATCAAAAAACACCATTTTGGAAAGGATGTGTGATACAAATGCAGGCGAAAAGAAAATATTACAAATATATACCTCAATCAGTAGAACTAAAAGCTGCCTAATCGTTCTTTAATAGCAAATAAACTACCCAGTTTTGTTCATGCGAAAGTTATATATTGAAGTACCTCGCAAAGAATTGACAACATATCCCGTGGACTACATGCAGTAACGAACTTATCAATAATATTATCAACCATCTCCAAACATCCGCCTATTCCTACAAACTTAGAAACTGCCTTTGGAAGATCAAACGAAAGAGTGTCAATAGTTCCCTGCAGCATTTGTAGACCAAAGTTTCAGCTGGGCAAAAAAAATAAGGGTAGCAAAAACCATACAACACAAAACTGCAGAGATATTAAGATGAACTTCAAAAAAAACATAACCTGGTCTATTAAAGGAGAAGATATAAATTGATAAATCTCGTTGAGCACTTCAGAAGCATCGCTCTCTATATCAACATTGTATAATTCTGTTTCAGCAGCCTCTGAAACAGAATCAAGGAAACTCAGCAGCTCAGATATGAAGGCTTCAGATTGATGGGGGTCTCCGTTTTCAATCGACTTGAAAATAGACAAAAAGATTGTTAAAAATTTAAAATCCTGCCATTATTCAGTTACTTACTAATGCAAAACAAGAGTAGTCATGGGCTCCTTCCCCATGTATTGATTTGAAAAGAAAAAGAAGGTAAGGTCTATAATCTCCATGTATTAGATAGTATAAGGTTACATCTCAAAATTGACTTTTTCCAATTTATGATCCTAAACATGCCCCTGAAGATGATGTTTGTTCACGTTCATCTTCTTGAATTGGATCACAAATTTCATTATAAATACTCCGTTTGAGTTTAATGTACTCTATTAGATAGCATAAGATCAGTCTCAAAACTAATATACAATTAGTGGATTAGCCTATACATCTTATAAATGATAGGAGATCTCCTCACTTCCAATGTGAAATAACACCGATTCTAAATAACAATACCATTAGAAATCATTCGCACTCCTTATTCTAAGTAAAAGCCAGCATTACTTTAACCAAAAGAACATGCAGCCTACCGAAAGTTTGATTTTCTTTCAAGTTCACTACACAAAATCTTCAAAAATAACAGTTCTATAAGTATCCAATTTCAATACCTAACTGAAAAAACAAGGTCCCTGTTGCCACTTGATTGAATGGAGTAGCAAACAACCATCAAATCGGTTAAAGATTTTAGGTCTTACCTTGGAGAAAGCTGAAAGCATTTCGCGTAGCCGAAGAACAGAAGGACGAGCATCGGAAGGCTCGGCGAGTTGAAGCTTGGATAAACAGTGATCATCGACCTCCTCCATTGAAATGGCTTTCTGCCGCCTTAACCTTTAGAATACTGAAAAGAAATTTGATAATAGCGCTGGTAATTCTCCGCTGCCCACCGGCGGTTCCAAGCTTTGGTCGGCCGTGTCTCTTCTCCGGCGCGGCGGAGAATCGGTCGCCTCGTCGATCGAATAAGGTAATCTCTTACGAACGGATCAACCCGGCCCGATTTTATAATTTCTAATTATTTCAAATAATTTTTAGTCCAAAATTTTCAATGGGATTTGACCTTTTCGGTTTTAACTTATTTGTATGTGTGATTTTAGTTTTAGTTTTTGTGTTAACTTTTTTTTTATTTGTTTTTTAATTATATTCTAAAAATATTTATTTTACTAAAAAAAATAATACATTTTATAACTATCACAATATTTAAAATATTTTTACTTCATATTTTGTATTTTAGGTTGTTCTCTCATCAAATTTAAATATCAACATTTTATTTTCTTATTGTTTATATGTTCGGTTCGGTTCTGTTTTTTATTAGTTCTCCCATTAACAACCAAAACCAAATCGATATATTTTTGTTTTCAAATTGAATGATACAATATTATTCTAAACAACTGAATTGATACTTTAGATCGATCTAGTTATACTGAATTTTTGCTTTTTTTCTTTCACCCACTTATTTGGATTATAATTATAATTCATGATTTTTTTTTTGTAGTTTATATCCATAGCCATGTACAGAATAATTTTTACATTGAACATAGTTTCAATTTCCTATGACATTTTTAAAATCACAAAAATACTTTCCATAAAATGGTAGAAACTACCATCCACGTTGCACATCTAGCACGATTTCCACTTCTTCACGGTTGCAGGGTATTTACTTCAGCCGATTCTCTACCGCGAGTAAAGTAGAAGCAGCCGACAAAAATTCCGTTTAATTTTTCCCCTACTTCTCATCTTCTTCGGTAGAATCTCTCGGCGATTTTTAGTTGCTCTCGGAAGAAAACTGTATTTTTCTACGGTATTTATTTGGTTTCATCGGGAGATAGTGCGCCGACGAGTTTTGTTTTATATGGGAAATAGGGTTTTGTGGTTGAATAGTGTAAACGACCAGAGAAGATGGATTGGACCGGAGAAGATGGCCACAACCGTCAAAATCTTTGTCGTCCTATCAAGCTTCATTGTCGTTGTCAATTATTGTTCAATGCTCCATCTATGAATGTTCGATTTGATGCTAAAGTTTCTCACAGATTATTGATGGTGACGACTGCAAAAAACCCCAATATTAGAGTCTCCAACATTATGTTTTTATTATACAGGAGATGAAAAATACCTATATAATACCAATACGTATAGTACTAATATATTTTTTGTTACATATTATATTGTATTATGTTATACCAAAACCAATGTTAAAAATACCAATTTAATGGACGGTTCAGATAACTAAAATACAAAGAGTAACGAAAATGATTCTCATACAACTATAATTACTGTATAATAAAGATATTATCAACAGAATTTTACACATTACCTAGGACCGTGCACCAAACAAAAAGAAGATAGATTCTACCGATTGTTGATGCTTCTGCGCCACCAATTGATTCCACTCTCCGCCATAAGTTCGCTCTATACGGAGCACCAGAAATCCTCCTTTCGCTCATCAGCCTCGGGACTCTGGAAGTCTTCGTTTCAAGATTAGTTTCGGTGGAGATCCGCCTAGCCATTGGGAAGACTTCCAATTCAACCGCAAGATCCTTGCTGTTAAAGGTATTTGTCATTGTCCTTCTTCGCCTGATCTTGATTCTGCTATTGATCAGTTCAATGCCGACGTTACAATTCGGTGCTGGTTCATCGATGTTTCGCATTCTGTCCCAATGATTTCTCAGGTTAGGGAGTTGATTTATGCTCTGATTGTATATTGTTGGCATTACGCCATTTATCCTAACAAGTGGTAGACTCAGGTTGTATAATATTGATGGGAGTATATAAAAATTTGGTAATTTTTAACGAGTGGTACCTAAATTGAAAGTCGACTCTTACAATTGATAAGGATGACACAACTCCGATTTCTATATTGATATGGACTTTGGGGTGTGCGACAACTTTGTTTGTATCTTGCACCAAGATTTCTCCCTGCTGCACCACAATTTTTTCAATCAGCTGACAAGCCCTTGAACTTTGTCTCCAAGGAATCTGCCTACTGGGTTAAAACCAACAATGATGTTCTAAAGCCTGATTTTGATAATTTATGGATTGTTTGAAAGCTCTTTGCTCACAATGAATGAAAGGGTATTGCCTCTACATTATCCAGGTTATTCAAGACTATTGTGATTATTAATCCACTTAATGCTGATAAATGATTAATTATTACACCAGGTTCAAATATTATGCCGTTCATCTCATCTCCTGGTAAATATGGTGTTTACAATGTTTATCATCTTATTTTTGAAAACTGGAATTTCTGATCTTCTTAGTCGTCTACATTTTATTTAAGGTTATGGAGGTTGGTTATATATTTTTAACTTATCAGTGGATTATTGGTGTAGAAACACCTTTGAAGTAACTGGACGTTATTTTGGGAGATTAGAAGAAATAAGTTTAGACACTCTTAATCTTTCAAATGTCTCTGAAGCTGGTACCAAGGTGAAGAAGAACTCATGTGGATTAATGCCAGACACTATAGGAAGTGTTTGGATGGATAATTGGGACTGACTATGATTAGAAATGAGGAGTTATGAAAAAGAAATTACATTAATAGCTAACTCGTTTGGATGAGATTATTAGAGAGTGATTATAAAAACTCAGTTTTAATAGCTCCATAAAAGTATTAAACAAACAGCCCCATAGAGATTAGTCACATGCTGAGAGGTAATATCTTTTTACATTTTGGGGACATTGTTGATGTGGATCCTCATTTTATTGAGAACTATGATTTGCGTATGAAAGACTTCTCAAATCCTATAAACCTTACAAGACTAAAACTAAGTAATGCTAGACGAGGATATTGGTCCTACTTTTGTAGGACTTGAGCCAGATTCCCTTAAGCAACCCCATGACATTCGCTCGATTTCTAGGAACCCAAATGCTTCCAGGGACCTAAACAAATTCCCAATAAGAACATAAATCTTTACCCTATAAACCAGCTACTTTCCACCTCCTACTCCTCCAGCCATTGTCATGCCATAATTAAATATTCCCATTAATCCTACCACCACTTATTTATTCCATCATTTTTTTGTTTTTTGAGTACAAATTGGCGAAGTGGATCACAGATCCTACATAAAAGGAACCACTGCTCTCAAATAATGATAGCAAAATATCGATTTTTAATATCAAACTCTTGACGTGGTATTGAACTAGATTACCACAAAACAATGAAACTGACCGCTACCAACCCTTTCGGTTATTCCATCAATTTCATCTCTAGCAATTTCCATTAATCAAGTTGTCTCCTCAATTATTCCCACATCCATTGATTCCCCCACCGTCTTAAATGTCTCGACCGTAACCTTGCATGTCATCCCACTCTCTTCATATCCTGATTCCTATTCTTTATTGCTGAACCTAGCATTAAATGACACCTCTGCAGCCCCATCCTCGTCAATTGAACCTTTCTGTTGAATTATGTAAATCGCCAATCAACTCAAAAGTTTAAGCTTATGGATTGAAATAAATTTAATTATATCAATTAACATTCTCTCTCACTTGTGGGATAAATACCCTACAAGTGGAGTTCAATTCTAAATGAAGAGGAAACGACTTAGAGATTCTAACACATGACGTCCTGCTTTGCATGTTGAATTATGTAAATCTACAATCAACTCAAAAGCTTAAGTTTATGAATTGAGTTAATTTAATTATATCAAATAATACTTGCATTCATCATTCTTTGGATAAAACATGTGGTTCAAGTTCAACCATCCCTCAACAGCCACCCTACAACCTTCATCTACCCTCATAACACCTTTTTCTCTTCATTACTCCAGATCCGTCAAGGGTTGTTGAGAAGTCGTCTCCTTCAGTTTCGAACTCCCACATTTTAAATCCAGATTGCATTGTTTCCTGTTGCTACAAACTTTAGCCAATTCGTCCCCTCTTAATTCAAACACCCAGCAGCGCGTGCCTCATTCTTTCAAATAAGCTTGCATTCAATTCTTTTTAACCTCCTCAAGCTCAAATTCTTCTATGATTAAAGGGGTTGTTACTCATCATCAGCTCCCTAAAATCACTATTGTGACCATCCAATTTTTGGTAAAGAATCAGATGATGAGTCAAGCGTAAGTGTTAGCAGCATAAGCATCGACACTTTACTGAATGAAAACAATATTGTTCCTGAAACCCACTGAAAGATATTAAAGTTTAAAAGTTGAGGAACTAACTAAATTTGTAACATGACTTATTATACTTTATGCAAGCCTATATTCTGAAATCCAAATGTATTGGCCATTAAGTTTTTGCTGCAGACATCATTCTGTCAAACATTGTTTAATTTTCTTCTGTATATGACATCTTTCTTTAAGGTTTAACTGTTACTTTTTCTTGTAGGAACTACATATTCTTTCTCATTGTATTTCCTTATTTCTGGTAAATATACGCCGTCAGCTACCGCAATTATCGATCATACTACAGACATCCTCTAGCTCGTGCCTGATGAACCAATTTTCTGGTGTTGACCTCCAAGCCAACTTTGTGTAAACGGACTGCATGAGTTTTTTCTTCTTTTATCTGTATCTATTCATTAGCACGTTATAGCTTGTCGTTTTTTCGAGGGCCTGTCTCTTGAAGTACTGGGGCCAATCTTTTATTCGGTAAGGCACGGGTGAGACGATTGTTCTATGTTCTTTTGTTTGTTACCTTGGGCGGTCGACACTCATTCCACCATTCTCCGCCCCCTCCGAGAGATGAGAAAAAGGAACCTGTCCAATCTTCTTGAGTTGTTTGATAGGGTTGTGATTAGTTACACATATAGAAGTTTCACTTTCACTCTTTGTTATATATCTCCAAAAAGAAACTATTTAGCTGTCATTCTGCTTTAATATTTTGTTCAATTTGATGCATAGTTTCTTAAAATGATCCAGGTTTTTTATTTCATTATCTTGGTAGGTGCATATATCTTGTTTCAACTCTAGGTTAAAGGTGGATGCAACAAGAGGGTGTAAAAGGATCTTCGAGATTATAGTTTCAATCCATAATAGCCAGTTACCTTAGAAATTAAATTCGGCCTACACGTGTTATTGGCATTCAAATGAAGGAGACGGGTTGTCTCAGTGTGATTAATCGTGTAAGATGAATTTTACTAACCTAAATGCAAATATCTACATTAGTTTTTTTTTTTAATTTATATTCTTACTTTCGAATATTCAAAAGAAATATCAGGCTTTTTTTTGTGTCAAGCCTCATAGTAGGCTATTGGTTTGTAGTGTACATATAACTTTTAAATATTTTCAATATGAAAATTGTTGAATTGCTCGTAAGTATCGTAAGTTATTCCCGGTTGTTCAATCATTTGATAATCAGAGTCATTCTTTGATAAATGATCATTATGAGTCAGACTCAATAGAATTTGATCGATCATTTTTTCTTTCGTCAAACACGAATAATTTGTCGAGAGATAAACTAATATAAAGAAAACGACTCAAAATTTTCAATATTTAGAAAAATACTTAAATTTCCCGTAACAAAATCAATGGGTGGATGCTATTCTCTTATTAAGAAATTAGTAATTGATAGCTTAGCCAACAGAGTTTATCTAAGATAATAAAATAGTATTGTACTATATTTCATCCCAAATAATATTGGTGTGGGTAAAAGAAAAGGGCATCTTAATAAAATTGGTTTATAGAAAATGAGTTTAAGTCCAATTGTTTTACATGTTTATTATTAGCCGTGTCTAATAAAAATGAGAAGAGATGAACACAAATGGTGAACATTTGTTCATATATATATACACACGTGCGCGCGCACACGCTTAATAATTGTTATTCCTTGCGGCATCAAATTCCTAATACATAAAAGATAATGGGATGTTATTCTTTTTTTTTTACTTGTTTTGCAATTTCACATAAAGTACATTCAATAAGTGAAGAGAAATTATTCTTAATTTTTCAAAAGTTTTATCTTGAAAAAAAGGAGATCAAAGAACTGCAAGATTCTTGTAGTTCTTTTTTTTTTTTTTTTTTTTTTTGTGTGTGTGTGTGTGTGTGTGTGTGTCTCTAGATGGGATGTAAGACATTTTATCATCCTAGAGAAAGTATGTACTTTTCTTTCTTTTGTTTTTCTTCTTTCCAACTCCAAAATATGCTAATTCCAATGTATACATCATTATTTGAGTGAATCTTTTCTTCTTTGCAAATTGTGCTCTTTGGATTACTCCACTTTCAATCCTTCTTTCTTTTCCTTGCTTTAAAAGATGCATCCTTATTGTTTCTTCTTTATTCCACCCTCAAAAGGAGGTTTCTTTCCTTTTTTTTTTTTCTTATTTAAGATAATACGCAATTTATTAGGGGTGAAATAAAAAATCGAATCAAGATTCCAATAGATCGGTAAAATTTTTTAGAACAATATTGAATCAATTAATTTGATATTTTAGAAAATCGAAAGATATCGGTTCGATTTTCGATTCATGGTAGAAGAATCAATATAAAATCGAACCGAACTGAATATATAAATAATTAGAAAAATATATGTTAGTATTTAAAATAAATGAAATAACTAATTTAAATGTAAAATATAAAGTAAAAGTATTGTAAATATTGTGATACTTATGAAAAATATTGTTTTTTTGTTAGTAAAATGAAAGTCTTTAGAATAAAATTTAAAATCAAATTGTGGATGAGACAAAAAAATTGTAAAATAAACTAAAATTTTTATTGAAATCAAAATCAAAATCCGAACCAAATAAAAATCGAACCATTGGTTTGTCTTTTATTGGACATCGATTTGGACTCAATTGAAGAAAAACCAAGAATATTGATTTGGTTATTGATTTGGCACAAAACCGACAAAAAACCGAACCGAAATCACACATACAAATTTATTATTGTTTATATAATTATATAGAGGTAGGTATTTCAACATGCTTACATGTATCTTGGTTAATTGTATATAGACAAACGAATGAATATCATTTGGGTAAAACACAAGTACATCTACCTAGCAATTCTAAGATGAAAATGAGAAGATTTAGCTCATATTTGTGATAGATGAAAATAAATCGATGTTTTATATGATAGTTTAACACTGCACGTCACTTGTCTTTTTCATTTAACAAAAATTTAAGAATGGAGATTCAAACGCGTAACATTTTTGTTATTAAATGTTACTAAAATTATACTCTTATTAGTAAATAAAATTAAAGGTAAGTATCGTTCTCCTTCTCTAAACACAAACTTAAATTTGCTTTTTTTTTTATTTACATTTTTTTCTAATTCAAGGTGATCTCAAATGTGTAACAAAAAAAAAAAAAAAAAAATAGTGAAAAGTGTTTTTAACCAACTTAAAATATTGTTTCCAATATTTGGATGATGTTTGGTTATAAAGTCAAAAGTGATTTTAAAAACCATATAAATAAATGAACCTCCAAATAATTTAGTATTGAAAACCTAAAGTATATGATTTATTACAACATTTGGGACAGTAGATTTGAATATTTGACCTCATGATCCTTTGATATTCAGTATATGATTGAGTTGCTGCTCTTTTGGCCTGAAAGTATATATTTTTAAATGACCATAGATTTTTTTATAAAAGGGATGATTAGATTTCGGAGCTCATAAGAGGAGAGGAGAAGAAATGAAGGAAAAATAAGAAATTGAGTAAATTGGAGATATGCATTAGTTGTTTGGGAATTGGTGTTATAAAGAGGAGAGATTGTAAAATTTTTTTTATCGGGATTTGTGTTTTATGGGAGAAGATGATCATTTTAGATTAAAATTAATATAAAGTTTGATTGCGATTTGTGTTTTTGGAGAGAAAACGTTTATTTTAAATTAAATTTAATTTGAGGTTTGATAGAATTCTGGAGAGAGATTCAGAAAAGATTGAAAAAGAATTGAAAAGAAGTTATGATGTATTAAAAACAAATCAGAGTTTGCTTTTCCGTGTTTGCTCTCCCCTAAATCTAATCACCTTGAGTGAAAATGCAAATAATTAATTAATTTATAAAAGGAAGTGACAATGATGATGATGGGCTTAGTCTTATTGGGCCCAAAAAAAAAACCCATGCTCTCTCTTCCAAACAGATCCCATTCCTTCATTTCCCTCGAAAAACCAGAGCAGATTCCATTGATATTTTCTCTCAAATGGCTCTGGAAATCTGCGCTTTCAGGTACGAAAATGCTCAAAATGTTCTTCTAAAAGCTTTTTTGACATTCATTCTTTTACCTTTTTCTTTTGGCGAAGTGCGCCGATTGAGTGATGAAGAATTCAAGCATTTCTTCATAATTATTCAAAAAGCTGTAAGAAACAAAACCCTAGCTACTTTATGCTATCAATAATTGACTTCTTGATGTTGCCACATTTCATCTCTTTTGATCTTCACTGTTTATCGATCTATTTGTATTCTGTACTTCGATTGTCATGTCGGTGGAATGGATTGAATTTCTATTTTCCCTTTTTGAGGGGGCCCCTTTTGAGGGGGAAAACAAATCATCAACTGAGATAAGAAGCGCATTTCAGAATAATTAGGTTCTTTACAATTGCCGCATCTGAAAACGATTTCAAATTGTTCTAGGTATGTTTGGTGCGGTGGGAATCGAAACGGAAGGTTTGACCCTCCGTATCACCATCCCATTAATACTAATTTACTCTAACTTCCCTTAATTTATCCCTTCCCTTACAAACATGCCCTTAGGATTTTATTATTTTAGTTTGATGTTGGTGGACTGTTTATGATTTCCTTGGCTAAAGAAAACATCCCTTAAAGTAGACAGCATGTTACTGTGTTAAGGAAGTACCTAGATTTTATTATTATTAGTAGTAGTAGTTGTTTGTTGTTGTTATTTTCAATTGCTTTTAAGTCTGTTTTGTCTGCTATTATTCTTATGTATTTGGCTTGAAGTCAAGTGGCTGTTTTCTTGAAAACAAAGAAGAGGGTAGGGAGATATATAATGGCTGGTGTGGTGGGGTAATTGGCCAGTAGTAGTTGGAAAGCTTTGGGGGCAGAGTCAGGAAAATGGAAGAAATAGAAACCATTTCACTGTATTGAAAATGAAATTGGAATGAAATTGTGAGCAAATGTAAGGATTTCAAAACACATATGTGACAAAGATTGTAGACTCTACACACCCACTTTAGTACATCTTCAAATACTTTGTTTTTCAATTATAATTACATTAAAAAAAAAACCCTCTAGGATCAAGATCTCAAGTAGCATAATTTTGTCTTAGAAATATAAACAAAATGAAGTCTCACATCAATTAAATAGAAATTAGATTATGAGTATACGAGTGAGGACAATCATTTTCTTTGATATTAATCACCTACAACGAAAAATTTGAGCATACCTCTCATCATTTTTTTGATAACTGAGATGAAAGCTAACGAGCACGACAACGATGTTGAACGAACACCAACAACATAATTTTTTGTTCTTCTACACCTTCACTCTTTCTAATTCAAATAGTGTGTTTTATCTGGATTAAAAGTGGCCAAAGGAAACCAAAAATATACGAACAACGGAAAACGTATATTCTCTATTTATATTTTTTGGTGCGATTTTCTAAATATTATCTCTACTTTTAAGAGAATAACAGTGAAGCTCAAGATAAGAAATTACTGAAGGAGTGGGGAGTTATTGAAATCACGAGACACTAAATATGGAAAAAACAATAATTTAACATAGGAAAAATAAATAAATTAAAAATAATTCCAACAACAAGATCTCTTGAGTGAAAAAAAAAAAATCATGAAATTTTATATTATATTCGTAGCCCCATGAATGAAAGAATACACTGGAGTTTAAAAATATGCTTTAAGAAGCAAGCTACTAACTTAAGAAAGTGCTCCCATCAAGTTGTTTTTTTGTATTTCATCTCTCTCAATTTGGATTTTTCTTTCTTTACTTTTTGTGGAAGGACATGTGTTAAAGAATTGGAGTTTAAAATTTTCGTTTAAAAAAAAATAAAAAAAATAAATTAGAGGTTTAAACCAGCTTTTCCCCTGTTTAGATGGAAAAGTGTGGTTCTTATCCTCTTTTTGATAATTGGTTTCTTACTGTATATGCACACGGGCTTCTTTGTTTAATGATGTGAAGTGCTTTCACAATCAACACTTCTTTTTACCTCATCATATTTAATGGTTTAGATGATATAAATTAATAATAGTAAATGCATTACTTATAATTATTATTTCTTTTATTCCGACTATCTGAGCCAGCTTATGCTCACTTTAATTATTGTCTCAATTCATACAATTTGACATTATAACATTTGTATGCCAAATTTTTTTATGGAAACTTAGTTTCTAGTTAGGTGGATACTACGTTGGCGTAAAAGAAAAAAGCAAAACTCACGAAACTAAATTGAACCAAATCAATCGGTTCGATTTTTTAGAATAATAATATATCATTAGATTTGATATTTTAGATAATCGAAATATATTGGTCTAGTTTGATTTTTACGGAAGAACTAACATAAAACCAAAACAAACCGAATATATAAATACTAAAGGAAAATAAAAAATGTATTGGCATTAAAATTTGATGAAAGAATAAACTTAGATGTGAAATATGAAGCAAATTTATTATAATATGGTTTCGCACTTCTCTAAACCCAAGGACAACCATGTTCATTCCTTGTTCAGACATCGAGAGGGGTCATAGGAACAAAGGCGAACCTAGGAAATTAATTAATCCCCACAGTGTCCTCGAACCTGGGACCTCAAGTGTGTCAGTTTGGCACAGAAACCGAACCGAAATCAAAAATATTGATTCGGTTTGGCACAAATTCGACAAAGACCAAACTGAAGTTAACCATGGATTGAACTCATCACCTCTTAGGTACTTAAAACTTGTTTTGATCACTAAGGATGATTTTTATTTTATTTAGTCTAAATAGCTTTTGATATTAAAAATAATTAACATAGTGCCTAATTAATATAAAAGGCCTAATTAATTAGGTTATATGGTAATTGTTCATCTCTTAGGTATTATATTCAAACCAATATGGAAAATATGAAAAAGTCTATGTTTAATGGGTTTTGAAGTTCTCTGGATAATAGTATCTTTGGTTTTAAAAAGTAAAGAAAACACTGATAGTAAATATTTGTCTAAAAACCTATGGCAAAATTCATGAAACAAACAGGCTCTAATTGCCTAAAATTATTGATCAGTTCTGTCCCATTGTGAATTTGAGGCTGCTTCCCATAGCTTCATAGAATGATATGCCAACGCCCTTCTTAATTAGTCCTGTTTCCATGTGTAGCATGTGTAGTGCAATCTATGAATAAAAGAGGAATATGCTTCTTATTGTGGAGCATGTTTGGAGTGGTGGAAAAGAATGAGAAGAAAAGAGAAAGGATTTTTTCTCACAGTTTGGCCTGCTTCTCAACCTTTATCTCTTCTCGCCTTCTTGTCCCAAACATCCTCAGTGTTTGTCTTTATAATTTTTTTTTCTTTTTTTTTTTAAATCATAATTAATTTCAATTTTTTTTTTTGGAAACTTGGAAATTGAAGCTACACTCAACTTTACTTGGGGTAGCCACGTCCGTCTTTAAGCAAGACACCGATAGATATCAATCGAATAGAAACACGGGAGGTGTCTGATATCACTGGTGGATCTCGAACTTGAGACCTTAAGAAGAGCACACCTTCAAAATTCAAGTCTTCGACAACCTCGAGGACACATTAATTTCAAATGTTTAGATGACCCCACAAGTAATAAGGACTATTTTTTTTAGAGGGTGGAGTAAAATGGTTTGGCACTGCATAACAATGGCTACGAAAACACAACATCAAAGGTCCATGTTTTGTTCTTTGCATACATCCTTTATTGCCCTTTTTTTCCTCTTCTATCTTATCACCTACATTAAATGGTGGGGCAGCTGAAAAGTTTGGTCTACTTTTTTTACTCAGTTTAGCCCCTTTTTCCTCTCTTCTTTTAACAGTTTTTCCAGCTTTGAATTTGCCACTATTCACCACTTTTTAGCGATATTCAAATTAGATTTTGTTTAGTTTCTTCATTTCAAATTAGAGTGTGTCCGTCTTTCTCATTGTCTGGGCGTTTTGGGCAAGAAAATTAAGATAATGATTATTTGTGTTTGATGGTAATAAAGTAATCATAATAGAATTGTTATCTATCTTTGAGGTGCATCGTGGAGAATTGTTATCTATATTTGAGGTGCAGAGAATGATTATGGGAGAACCACGATTATGTTTGGGATTAGGATGTGAAAAATGATTACAAGAGAACAAAATAGTGAGACGTGAGAATGAAAAAGTGGTTATGAGAAAGTAAAAAATGGTATGGGGGGATAATTATTGATTACGAGGAGAATGCACATTGATTAGGGAGAAATAATTATTGATGCCTCAAACATGGGTAATAGAATTATTCTTCATAATCATTTTTATTCTCCTTCCTCAAAACTCTCCTATATGTACATCTATTATTTACCTCAACTAGTTTATGTATATATCTTCTACCAACAGGTCAAATGTTTGAATTCTTCTTGGATATTATTGATCTAAAGAAAAAGAAGAAAATTATGAGTCTTTTACCATGCATACTTCCCCCTTTCATCTCATTTCTTATATGAGACAAGTTTTTGTCATCAATTGTTGCAAAACTAGACATGACTGGCTACGACAGAGAGAAAAGTACGAGTAAACTAGTGATTAATAAGATGTAACTGGATAGGACAAAGATCGTCAGTCTAAGACTTTCTAGGTGCGTTTGCTTATACTTTACCACATGGATTAATCAATCTTTTTTGAGATGGCATACTTTGTAGGGCTACTAACTTCCAAAGTAAAAGGGTAGTTATGTTCATCTTGTTTAGAGCCTCCATGCTAAATATGTAGTAATTTGACTATTATTAATAGAATGAAATATCCTAAATGGCATCATTTTCTGTCCTGAGTTTTGAGAATTTTATATATCTTTTTAATATGTGGAGGAGGGAGGGGGGGATGGAATCACCAAGACTGGCAGATAAGTGGGTTGTGTGGTCCATGCAAAAATGTTAGCTTTTTTATGTCATTGATGTAGTGGTCCATAGATCAAAAGCCTAATTTGGAGCTCAAAGAAACATGTGTGTGGAAGACATGGGATAGGTGAATGAATGGATGTGGGCTTATCTGTTATAAAGACAAACTCATCGAAGAAAAAAAATCCCAAAACAGTTCATGCAGCAAAACACCCAATTGATTTGACTTCTTTTACTCACTCTTTTTTTCTTTCTTTATTCCCACCATTTCATCATCATGTCATTTTATTACAAGGGTGTGTTTGGATTTTGGATTTTGGAGTTGAGGAGAGGAGAGAAAGTGGAGTGATTTGATGATATGAAGTATTTGTTTGGAGTGTGAGTTTTTCGATTGATTAGAGTAGAGTAAAGTAGAGTAGAGGAGAAGAAGAGGAAATGAAGTGATTTGAGGATGTGAAGTATTTGTCTGGGAATTAGTGTTTTAGTGAGGAAAGATAATTTGTGTTTAGGAGGGAAATGTTTATTTTATATAAAAATTGATATAAAGTTTGATTTGAGATTTGATGGGATGTTGGAGAGAAGCTGAGGAGTAAGAGTACCTCGGGAGAGATTGTAATGTACTAAAAATAAACAAGGAATTCAACTTCTCCAAAGGATTTGATCGATAGTTGGAGTAATCAATTACTCCTAAATTGTTATTAATAGTGATAGAGTAATTAATTATTCGTTTGAGATTAATGTTAATAGTAACTGAGATTATTAACCATGCATTTAGTAATTTATGCAAGTTGATTGATAAATTTGATGTGGAGTTTGGTGGAAGGTTTGATGTGAAATTTGATAGTTTGATAAGAGTAATTGTAGATTGTGTTCAACAGAATACAAACAATGGATTCTAGATTCTACCAAGAGCAAAACACACCCTAACCAAGATCGGTGTTCGCCCCCACTTTTTATTAGAGTCACTCGTGCCGATTTTCGAGGCTTGAACTCACAGTGCACACAGTCTTGTAATGTTGTCCTCTGCTGACCCTTTTCTTCTTTTTACCTGTAGAGTATAGAGAAAAAAAT
>JBBMEG010000022.1:843066-871248 GCA_037832605.1 Cyclanthera cordifolia | reverse complement strand
TATATATATATATATATATATATATATATATAATATTTTTAGCATGTTTTGTTATTTTTAATTAACAATAATTTCGTAATATAATTCACATTTTATAAATATGTTTCGTAATGACCAAAATAGCAATAGCTCGACAATTGTTATAAACTAAGAAAAAAGTTTTGTAATGTTAAATTAATGTTAATTTCATAATGAACTTCATATTTAAAAATATATTTTATAAATTCAATATAAATAGAAGTAGTACATTTTTTTTGATTATCTAAATAATTATTGATTTATATTGTCAATATTATTTTATATTTTAATAAAAACCATAAATAAATAAATAGATGAGATAATAAAAATAATTTTTTCTTTAAACAAAATACGCCACATCATTAAAAAAAAAATCAACAAACACTTTTAAGAACTTCTCTATAAACTCTTCATCCCAACAACAGTATGTCCCGTAATATTAGTCGAGATGTGCGCTAGGTAATGATGTAAAAAAAAAAAAAAAAAATCAAACAGTCAAAATATATTTTTGTCGAAAATGGTTATACTTTGAGGTGGAGACTTTTCTCTAATGTTAACTGAGCTATGTTGACTCTGGTAGTAGACATCAAATATATTACACAATCATCATTAATACAAATTTATAAACAAATAATTTAATATTAATCTCGAAACAAATATTTAACGAATCACTTTTTTCTATAAAAAACAAAAAATAAATACATCAGATTTTTTTTTTTTTATTCTTTCCTATTTGTTTAGTTTTGTTTTATTTTCAGACGATAATAGTATTTAAACTTTAAAAACATTGGAAACAAAGTCATAATACAAAAGTGATACTTTAATTTTTTTTTTTTTTTTTTTTATTTTTAATAAAAAAGAAAGTAACTCATAATAATGGAGGACATGGGAGGGAAAAGCGAAATCCGACCCGAGTAATTCACGGGCGGGTCGGAAAGGGATAGGGAATGAAGGAAGAGTTAAAAAGCAGATGGGAAATTAAGATCCGGATTCACGGATACTGAAACCCGAAACAGCAATAGAAGCTGTCACTTTTACATCCAATGGGCCCCACATTATCCCTAGAGCTAATTAAAAAAAAAAAAAGGTTAAAATAAAACTTTCTTCCTTCTTTTATATTTATTTTATTTTTTAAATGAAATAATAGAATTTTCTTCCATATACTTTTAAAATAGTCTTTTAAATTAAAAAAAAAAATTAAAATTAAAATTTATAGAAATTAGTTTATTTTTTTGTTTCGGTAGGTTTTAGTTTAACGTATCAAAATGACAAGGAGAATGTAACATAAGGTACTGATGCTTGAATCTTCCCTCCTATTAAGAAATTATATGATAAATGCAAACTTGTTGTTGTTCATATTATATATGTCATATACTATTTCAAACAAAATGTGTTTCAAATCATTATTTATCCTTTTTCGAAAACCTTTTCCTGAAACTCGTGAGAAAAGTTGCATCGGTTGTGCCACGCTTTCGTTTGGTGACATGCTCTCGCATCCCAGGTCTCTTAAACAAGACCAGACCGTGATATCTCTCTATCAAAATAAAAATATTTAATTTTGAAAGATATAGACTATTATTAAAAAAAAAGGGTTTATTTTTAAAATGAAGACCAAATTGAAACTATATATTAAACCTAAGACACAAAAAAGGTATTTTTTTCTTAAAAAGAAATAGAAAAAGTATATTTCTAAAATTTATAATTAATTTTTAAAATAGAAATTAAGAAAATGGGAAAATAGAAATTAAGAAAAGAGTCAAAGTGCGGGTCCCACGCAAAGGTGACAATGAAATGAAACAAAGAAGGGAAGGCTGAGGAGAAGCACTCACTACGTACAAACCAAAACCCAACTCTCTCTCTCTTTTTTTTCTCTATCCTAATACTCAATATTTATTTAATAGTTAAAAAAAAAAATCTTAATATTTATACGCTCCCTCTATTTCTTTTGATTTCTCTTTCTTCTACCATTTCTCACTTTTTTCTCTGTAGTTATGATGGCGAACGACGTCTGGATTACGGCCGCCATGGCCGACGACGGAGTGGTGGTCGAGTTCTTGCTGCGTTTGAAGCAGTCGCAGCCAGTTTCTCCTTCCAAATCTCATTTTACTGCGACGGTGCCGTTTACTTGGGGGATTAGACAGCCGAGGTCCAGGACGGCCGTGACTACGGCCGCCACGGTTGGTGTTTTGGTTAGGGATGATAAGGATGTTGACTCTACTAGATGCAGTCCGACGACGCCGCTTTCGTGGAGCGGCGGTGGTTCTCCTTCTCCTACGCTTGACGGTTATGAGGAATCTAGCCGTCCTCCCACTACTCTCTCGCAAGATGCTTCCAGATTTAAGGTTCTTGACTCTTTCTCCATTTTATTACGATTTTGTTTTGGATCTTCATCTCGACTTTGCTTGCTCTTGTTTCTCGATATTTGCGGTTTTTCTTTTTGCTATGAGTTTTAAATCTTGACGCGGTCGTTCTTAATTGCGGTTCTTCCTTGGCGGTGGTGTCGGCTGTGAAGCTCAGGCGGCCGGTTGCGGCGTGGATTCTCTGATTTAACATTCTTATCTCGGAGAAGATTTCCTCGCATATGTATCGTTACTGTTTCGCGATTTATTTTTCCAATAATCTGATTCCGTATTTTAAAATCTCTATTGATTTCCTCTCATTTCCGTCTAGAGCTTACGCAACTGCGATTCTCTCAATTCCATAACCCCTCTGTATTTTATCTAACAGTTTCGAGTTCTCTACCATCAATGGCGGACAGTCCTCACCAATCACCGTTGAGAAACTGCTCTTTCATTCAACAAATCTCTGTTATACTCCATGATTCTTCAATTTTTCACGTTCACGCGAAGAGAGGAGGTCAGCGGATAGACGGCGCTTGTAAATCCTTCGCGTTTTCTTCTCGCCTCAAATTCGAATTGACCAAAACGCCCTTCCAATCCCTCGCTAGATTCCAAAGCCTTCGCAATTTCGTCACGCACGAGATTTTTTCAATGTAAACTCTCTTCCCTTGCCGACGGTTCATCCATGGGCCATTGAAAGCTCCTCGAAACTCCCCTACGGCCATGATCTTTCCTCTCACACCTCTCTTCTTGACCGTACTGCCACTGGACGTGTAGAAGATTCATCCCAGAGCGCGAGGGTATTCTGGTCACATGCATAAATTCCGAGCCGGTTCGATTGAACCGGTGTCCAGATTCGATTCTGGATGGTGCAGCAAAGTGAGGGCCCAGATCGGGTCAGGTAAAGAGGAGATGCGCTCGTAAAAGATAGGTCTGAGTTAGGTTTGATGCAGACTTGGGAGTAATAATCAGGTGTGGCGTGGTACACAGTGGGTTTCTGTGCTCGTTTTCAGAAATATTGTTTGTGAAATATGATTGAATTAGAATCGTTGATGAAATTAGTTGGAGGGAAGAAAATGGAATCGTTGTTAGAGTTGTTGGGCTATTAAAGGATGGGAAGAGGAATAAGGAAGATCCACGTGACCAAGTCACGCGAGGTAGGATATCAAAGGAGATGATATGTGGATCGTGTGGTGTAATCTTGAACCGAAGTGACCACGTGGAATTGTTGATGTGATGTGCGATTCTGATAAATTTGAATTTGGGTTATTGTATGGGCGAGAAGCGTTTGGATGAATAAGTGGAGAGTGAATATAGTTCATTTTTACTGTTTCATCTCTTTGCTTTAGAAATTTATTTTATTTTCATTTTTATCTTTTTTAAATATGCTTGAGCTGCTAGTTCTAGCGACGAACTTTGTTTTAATACTGATTCTTGATCTTATTAATGTGGTTGAAGTTTTTTTTTTTTTTGTTTACTTAAGTCAGATTTGAGAGTGGGAGATTTGAAATTCTTATCTCTCAGTCTATTGTTCAATTTTTTATTTTATTTATTATCATTTTCAATATTTGTGATTGTTTGAGTTGATTTTAGCACACCTCGACTATTTTCATTGATTAATTAACCGATCCTACCTATTTAGCATATGGTGGTTTGGGGAAACGTGTATGAAATGATTTCGTGAGATGACTACTATAAATTGAACTTATAATATTTTAATTCTTCCAGGCTCTTGATCAATCACTAAACCAAATCATGTTGGTTTGAAACTATTTGATTATAGTTTGCAATGTTGATTAGGACTTTATGGTATTAGTTTTGTAATTTGATTCTAAATTAACGTATTTGGAGCCTTACACTTCAGTTTTTTTGTGTGATACTGATACTAATATTTGTTTGGAGTTGAATTACAGATTTTATGGTAATTGTTTTGTAATATTGATGATGTGTTTGGATTTGGTGTTTTCAGGGTGCTGCTGCAAATGAATCCGCGGCTGGTTCTGCTACAAAGAGGTCAAGACGAAAGAAGGTAATAAATGGTAAAATAAATTGTGGATTTGTTGGGGTTTGGCCGTATAAGACAAGCATTTGTTTGTTGCTGACTTTTAGACGAGTTCTTGTTGGCTTGCATTGTTCTTGAAGAATGAATGATTGGTTCAACCACCCATTGCATTTCTTTGGGCATGTTTGGGGCGGTGAGAAGAGAAGGGCAGAAATCTCTTCCCATCGTTTCACCCACCGGGTTTCTTCCATCAATCACTAATTTACTTTTATTTCTTCCTTACCTAGCCAAACACGCCCTATGACAGCAAGGAAGCTTATTTTACTTTCATTTGATGATTGTGTTCTCTTGTTGTTTGTTTTCCAGACTTTTGCTGAACTTAAGGAAGACGAGAGCATACTTTTGAAGGAGAAAAATATTCTGAAACAGGTTCAATTTTAATATTGTTTTTATAGGGGTTGAGCTAAAATTTCGATGCCACTTATATATATAATAATTTCATTCTAGAAATAAAAGTGGGAAGAGCTTCAAATTTTAGTTTTAATTCTAAATGGAAACTTCATATATGCCAAACCAATACACTCTTCCGAAATAGCGAAGGCCAAACGAGGGGAGACGCCAAAAAAATGGGTCTCCTTTCCCAAGGAGCGGAGATCAATGCACAATAACTAGTTTATATCAACAATTTAAGACAACGAATAAGCTACATAATTACTAGATCTATTACCATGGAAAATGAGATATTCTCATAAATTCAAATATGAAATATCACTAAACTGTCTCTAAGTAGTAGCCTTGTTAGTTGAGACTTGGAGTCTTCAAGGAGTTTAATCGTAAAATATCTGGTTGTCTTGTGGGTCTGGCCGTTGGGATGGGGTGTGAGTACCCTGACTCTGAGTATATAGTAGGACAAAGTTTTGATTCCAAACTATCGAAAGGAAAAAAAAAAAATAATAAATAAATAGCACCGAAATATATTTTTATGAATCCAAGACTAATTAGGAGCAAATGCCTTTTTTTTTCTTGATTGCACCGTTTGTTTTTTATGAACCAACTTACTTTTTTAACAGGAGCTGGCCACTCTACAAGCAACCTTCCAAGAACAAAGAGCCAAGAATGAGAGTTTGAAGAAAATGAAGGTAACCCTAGCTTTATCTTTCACATCTCTTCTTTCCTTTTCCATGAACACAAAACACTTGAGCTACCGTCTTTTTGCCTTTGTAAAATTTCAAAAAGATAGATCGAAAGGGTTTCAAAGACATTGAGTTAAAACTACATTGGGAGGTGGCTAATTTGAACTCGTAATTTGTGCTAGTTGAACTATGCTCATGTTGAGGAGTTCAAAGATATTGACCTTTCACATCAAGGATTCTCTCTAAAGCACTTAGGACATGTTTGATGCGGTGAGAAGGGAAAGAATGTGGTCTCTTCCTACCGAGTTATATCTCATCAATCACTAATTTATTCTTACTTTTCTTCCTTTATCCTTTTCTTTTCCTTCTCTTCCCTTCTTTTACCTTCCCGCCGTAGCCAAACATGCCTTTACTCGTATTGATATGAACTATCTAAAAGAATTTCTGATAAAAAAAATAAATCCTTACTTTATGCAGATGGATTTGAACTTGAAATACACAGAAACATTCAGTACAAACTCCAATATGATGCTGCCAGAAGAATCTTCATCCACACTAACCCATCAAAGGGAAAGCTCTAACATTGAAACAATTCCTCCAACAATATTGCCATTCACAACAGGATCGAGTTCTTTCGAGGCACAATCGCAAACGAAGAGCAAATCCACGGAAGAAGATTGTGTGTTTTTCTTACCAGATTTAAATATGGCACCCTCAGAAGATTGACTTGACCAAGGTGAACATAAATTGATATATTTTTGTTTTCCTCTAATACGTCATGAAAGATTATATGGAGATTAAAGCTGGCTGGTTGTCACAGATAAGGTCATTAATCTTATGATTACAATTTAGTGGTGGCAAAAAAGTTTAGGTGTTAATATTGGTTTGGCTTATAATTCATGTGTTCTACTATATTTTTTAGGTTAAACCAATTGTTGAATCCCTCTAGAATGGTGTAGGTTTGATTCATTATAGGTACATAGCTAATGAATTTGTTTGTCATGACTTTGTTACAAAGTTTTTTTTTTTTAACACATTTCCACTTTTTCTTAGTTAGAATTCGAATTCAGATATTTTTGTCTTTAAGTACCAGCTGAGCTATATACACGTATTGATTTGAAAATTTTCATTTACTTGGCTTCTTTTGTTCATGCATCTTACTAATAATGTTGATAATACAAATGTGCCTTGATAATTGATATGATGACCTATTATTGGAGAGAATAGTATAGTTTGAATTTTAAGATATTTTGTTTGGATGTGAAATTATAGAGTAGTTATAAAGGAGAGATTATTTTTAGTGATTACAATTTTGAGTATTAGTAATAAGCTGGTTTGAATGATGGTTGTAGACAATAGTTTGTTTGGATGCGGCTAATAAGAAATAATTATTTTGAGGAGTGAGAAATGAGTGGTTAGAAATGAATGATTATTTTGATTGGTTAGAAATGAATGATTAAGAATGAGTGGTTAGAAACGAGTAATTATTTTGTTTGAATGTAAATGCTTAAAGGGATGTTAATAAACGTTCATTTTTAATAGTTTGTTAATAACGTGAAATAACCGCCGTGGAGTATGATTGAATGAATATTTTTTATTTTTTTTTCATGATAAGAATTAAATCATTACACCATTAAAAAAAAAAAAAAATCAAACAGTTACAAAATTTAAAGTACAAGTATCAAATTTTATATTAAATTTTAAGTAATTAATACTTGATATAAACTTTCTCTCTAATATTTAATAAATTTTCGAGTTTATTAGTAGTTTTAAACTCGAACGATAACTGTATGAATGTCCATGAATTAGCATGCCTTATTTTCAAAATTTCACACTCCAATTGAAAATTATGGTTCAAAAAATGCAAGGTTAACATTGGTATTTGATTAAAAAAATAAGTTAATATAGCTATTTGTTGTTCGTGTGTGTTTGATCAAAAGAAATCATGCCCGTTGGAGACTACAAACTATTGTCACATAGATTTCGAACCTATAATTTTGAGGGAGCACACCTCTCGAATCCAAGTCTCCCAAAATCTCTAACCTCTCTGTTCTATATTTTAAGAGTTTGAACGGAGGGGAAGAGGATTTTTATTGGTTTGTAGATAATTAAATTCAAATTTTGAAAATTGAGTGTAATTTACTGCGTTATTTTGTATTTGATGGAGGTTATTGAAGAGGAGAGACAACAATTCCATGAAGCCAACCAACATTTATGAGCATAATGAGAGTAATTCATTGAATGTTCAATTTTTCTCTCTCTTAAAATAGAGGTATTTGTGATAATTAGGGCATTGAAATAATTACATGATGTATTTTTTGAGTACATTATGAGTATTATATTCAATATTGTACTACATATCATGATTTCAATTATAATGCATTTACACATATTGTATTATTAAGTATCTAAATTCTGAAACATATATGTATTATTGATATTGTGGTGTATTACATGCCTAATGATAATTAAGTTGATTGAAATAACACGTTTTTATAATTGTTTGAATAAATGTGATCATATCATTATGCATTGTTAAAATTATATCATTAGTATATAATACATTTTGAGGTTTATGGACATGTTACTAAATATGTTAACATCAATTGCAATACTTATATAATACACTAAGTTACCATGATACGCTATGATAATATCAAGCTTGAAAAATAATATAATATATTTTTAATGTTTGCTTACTAAAATTATAATAATAGTTTATGAATAAGTTTTAGTGAAATGGTAAATATTCTATGTGATAATATTGCAAGTTAAAATTGTAGTGTCCAACCTATATTAATTAATATGCAATTATAATACATTACTAATAAATGTTATTAGTGATATTTGTAGGTTGATATTATAAAATATATTGAAAACGAACATATTTTATAAATGGTCATGGCAATTCTTACTATTCAAATATATTCAGTCTAGAGCAGTGGTGTGTTACTGGGTCGGTACTTCAATTTTTTTCCCCGACGCTAAAAGCTAGGAAGCCATGACAACCCTTTATCCTAATCGTACCGGTTCCTAGAAGCGAGGAGTTCTCTACAACAAGGTCTGACGGAATATACACTATGGGTTGCGCTGCTTAGCTTCTTCTCGCTGCTGGATGCTCTGATCGAAAAAAAAAGTGGGGTCGAGCAGGAACATCAAAATGAAAGACCGAAGACATGTACATGACGGAACGTGAAATAGCCTCCCCTCTCTTTCCTCTTCACTCACAACAATATATAAATATCATCCTAATGTATTAGTGTAAAAAATAAAAACAAATTAAATGTATAATAAAATAGAAGAATATCTATCTAATTATTTTGAAATTTGACTAATTATTTATTGAATAATAATTTCCCTATATATTTACCCTTTTTTTTCATTGTTGATCTAAAAAAAACTTCTTATATATTTTCAGTATTTAATCAGAAAAAGAAAAAGTTACTTCAATAATAATGAACATACGATAATTACAGAACTCGGACGGAACAGCATAACGCCGAAACCAAACAGAAGTCTCCACTGTTCTCGAAGCTCGACCAGCAAAATCACACCAGAATCTCGATCGTCTTCTCGCTTTCGATTCTCACTTTCTGCTTCCTCCTCCTTCGATTCCAGCTTTCAATGACTTCAAACTGATTCAATTCGTCTCTCTCAATCCCGTTCATCGCATTGCCCTTGCCGGCCATTTCCAGATCCAACAATGGAGCCTGACGTGAGCATCGAAACAAGCTCCATGATCAGAGTGGCGGTGCTGCCAGTCGGTACTGTTCCGCCGACTCTACTGCGGGACTACTTATCGATGCTACTTCGCCACCAATTGATTCCTCTTTCCGCCATAAGTTCGTTCTACGCGGAGCACCAGAAATCCCCTTTTGCTCATCAACCTTGGGATTCTGGAAGTCTTCGATTCAAGTTTATTCTCGGTGGAGATCCGCCTAGTCCTTGGGAAGACTTTCAATCCAACCGCAAGATTCTTGCGGTTATTGGTATTTGTCACTGTCCTTCTTCGCGCGATCTTGATTCTGCTATTAACCAGTTCAATGCCGCCTGTAAGGGTTACGCTTCGGCGCTCGTTGAACGATGCTTCGCGTTTTGCCCTGATGATTCTCAGGTTTGTAGTTGATTTGTGCTTTGTGTGAATTATGATCCTGTTGAATGTTAAGTCGGTTATGTTCAAGTTATTTATGATTAATTAGAAATCTAAGTAGTTGCCCCGATGATTCTCAGGTTTGTAGTTGCTTTGTACTCTGTGTTTACCATGATTTTCTTGAATGTTAAGTCGGTTATAAGTTATTTATGATGAATTTGAAGTTGAAGTAGTTACAAATTTTTAGGATCTGATTATTTGGAAATTTTGCAGCTGGAAGAAGGTAGCAAAAAAGGAGGTAATCTGAGGTTGTTTCCTCCAGCTGACAGGCAAACTCAGGAATTTCATCTCAACACAATGATGCAAGATATTGCAGCTTCTTTGTTGATGGAATTTGAGAAATGGGTTCTTCAAGCAGAGTCTGCTGGAACTATTTTGAAAACGCCATTAGATTCTCAAGCAAGTCTCAGCTCAGAGGAGGTTTATGTTTAGGTGTCCTAATTAATTGATTTATGTTTAATTACCATTGTTGCCGTAGACTTAAGCTCGTTTCTTATGTAGTAGCTAAGATTTCTATCTTTACTTTCAATAGAATAATCCTAGATGCATAATGTTGTTCTAAATATTTCCTACTTAATCATATTACCTGATGAATATGCAGGTTATTAAGGCCAAAAAGAGAAGGCTTGGTCGTGCTCAGAAGACAATTGGTGACTATTGTTTGTTAGCAGGTTCGCCTGTTGATGCGAATGCTCATTATTCTACTGCAATAGATCTTGCTAGGTTAACTGGGGATTTCTTTTGGTATGCTGGGGCTTTGGAGGGAAGTGTCTGTGCGTTACTGGTACTTTACTATATCTAGCATTTCTTTACTTATCCCATCTACAGGACGATATTATTGAGTTGACAACAATTTGTTCAAGTTCCTAATTCCTATCAACTGTACATTTAACAAATTTCTTTATTTTCTTATTCCTACTAAGAAAAAGTAAACCTAATTGATTCACGAGTTCTTAATGCCTGTTAGTAGTCATGGACTCATAAGATAATTCTATACTTTCGGTTTGTACTTGTTTAGACCTACTTTTGTTTAATTTGTTGACTTTACATTTGGGGTTTCAGATTGATCGAATGGGTCAAAAGGATTCAGCCCTAGAGGACGAAGTCAGATACAGATACAACAGTGTTATTGTGCATTACAGGAAGTCATTTATACAAGATAACTCCCAGAGGTAGTTGTCTTTCTTTTAAAAAATCCTGCCCCTCCGCCCCCCTTCAGATCCTCATTTTTTAGTGTCAAACACACAGATTCCTGACCAATTTCAAGGTGTCTGTGGTATATAGAGTAGTGGTATTGGGGCCAGTGAAAAATAAATGGACTTGGAGATAATGTGGTTTTAGTGCGGTGGTCACCTACTTAGGGTTTCAGAAATCCTATGTGTTGCTTTTGCAACCATATATAATAAGGTCATGCAATTGTCTCATGTGATTAGCCTAGGTGTGCTTAAGCTAGTCTACACACTTTTCTATTAAAAAAAACTTGGTGATTAATTGTGGATTTATTTACTTGGATTGTTCTAATAATAACATGTTTTTTATAGAATAGGTAAAATACGAGATTTTTTGGAAAAATCTTTAGTTGGTCTTGTTCAAATTTCACCTTTTGCAACTCAACTAACAAATACGAGAGCTTTCATGTACTGTTCATATTAGTAATCTTTGATATGCTGTTTCATAAATTTGCCCCTTTGACATTCATTATTTCATTTTTCCTCTTCGCCAGGGTTTCTCCACTGAGTTTTGAACTTGAGGCCACTTTGAAGTTGGCTAGGTTCCTTTGCAGGTATTTTTTGATAATTTATATATTTATTCTTACTTTTGTTAATGCAGTAGATAACTTTGTTTACTTTATCGAGTGGTTTGATACGCAGGAGAGAGTTGGCTAAAGAGGTTGCAGAGTTATTAACCAATGCGGCAGATGGTGCTAAATCTTTGATTGATGCCAGTGATAGACTAATATTATATGTTGAAATAGCTCGTTTATTTGGTTCTCTTGGTTACCAGCGGAAAGCTGCTTTCTTCTCAAGGCAGGTTGCTCAGTTATACTTGCAACAGGAAAATAGACATGCTGCTGTCAGCGCCTTGCAAGTCTTGTCCCTGACAACAAAAGCTTATCGTGTTCAAAGTAGATCATCTGATACAGACCATTCTTTCTCTCATGTGAGTATTACAACCGTGTTGATTGATGTAATTTAATTTACCTCAACCCATCGGCTTAAGGTTTTGGTTGATTAGTGATTTAACTTATTTCAACATGGTATTAGAGTAAGAAGTCGTGAGTTTGAGTCTCTTCAAGTCGTTTCCTCCCTAATTAAAATTGAATTTCTCGGTATTTTTCAAATTTCTAAACCCACAAGTGAGAGAGATGCTTGACATAATTAAATTTACTCCCGCCATTGGTTTAAGCTTTTGGGTTGATTGATGATTTAACATAATTCTACAAAAAATTCGCTCAACTTACGTGAAGTATGTGTTTGTGACCAAAAGGCCACGCGTTCAAGTTCTCACACCCGAATTAAAAAGATCTATTTGGCTTTTGTAGGTAGGCTTTTGTCATGTGTCAAATTTTTTTAATGGAATTTCTTACATATTTTAAAAGGAATGAATTAGAAAGATAAAAGATATTTTTCTAAACACATTTTAAAGGCTTTTGTCTTCTGTAGGCAGGCTTTTTTTTCTTCTCGAAAAGACAGTGCACCTTCATTTGTGCGGATATTTACTTTTCCTAATAACATTATTCAATATTTTGGAGAAGAATAATAGGATCTTGTGGGGGGTGGCTGATTTTCTGTTCGGCTGGCTTGCTATCTTCTTTATATTCTTGGTTTATTGATTAAATAAAAGAAAATTAAATTATGCTTTTAGTACGAATGTAATCTGATTATTTTGCTGATGACTTTTTCTGAACTGATTAGTGTAACTGATTTTTCCTGATTAGTATAACTGATTTTTCCTTTCTTTTCTATCCTTAAAGAATAAGGTTGGGCTGAGCAATTCTGATTCTGGAAAAATGCACCATCAAGCATTAGTATCTTTGTTCGAATCTCAATGGAGTACCTTGCAAATGGTTGTATTAAGGGAGATTCTACTGTCCGCTGTCCGTGCTGGAGATCCGCTTGCTGCTTGGAGTGCTGCAGCACGGCTACTTAGATCTTATTATCCTCTAATTAATCCAGCCGGCCAAAATGGCCTGGTAAGTGCACTTTCAAATTCCGCAGAGAGGTTACCATCAGGGGTTCGCTGTGCTGATCCTGCCTTACCTTTCATAAGGTGATTAGCTATTTTGTTTGTTCTTTTCAATTTAATCATTTTATATTTTTTATACATATTTTTTGTTTTCCTTGGTTTTCATTTATCTTACCTGAGCACTAGCAGGCATCTACTGAATAATAATCTCTTGGGAAAAAAAATTCAGCTTATTGTGAATTGATTAATGATTAACTGGTCTTTCTAGGTTGCATTCTTTTCCTCTCCATCCTTCTCAAATAGACATTGTTAAACGCAATCCACATAAGGAAGATTGGTGGGCAGGATCTGCTCCTTCAGGACCTTTCATTTATACTCCTTTCAGCAAAGGTGACACATCAAATAACAGCAAGCAGGAATTGATTTGGGTTGTTGGAGAACCAGTGCAGGTCCTAGTGGAATTAGCCAACCCATGCGGCTTCGAGTTAAGGGTTGATAGTATATACCTTTCTGTACGTTCGGGAGATTTTGATGCTTTTCCAGTTTCTGTGAACCTTCCTCCCAATTCATCAAAGGTGGTTACATTATCTGGAATTCCAACTTCAGTTGGGCCCGTGAGGATTCCTGGGTGCATTGTACATTGCTTTGGCGCAATAACTGAACATCTTTTCAAGGATGTTGACAATCTACTCAATGGAGTAGCTCAAGGACTTGTCCTTTCTGATCCATTCCGGAGCTGTGGGTCCGTGAAGTTGAAGAATGTATCAGTTCCAAATGTATCTGTGATATCACCATTGCCATTGCTAGTTTCACACGTTGTTGGTGGTAATGGTGCCATTATTCTCTACGAAGGTGAAATTCGTGATATATGGATACATCTGGCTAATGCAGGTACAATCCCAGTTGAGCAGGCACACATATCATTATCTGGAAAACACCAAGATTCCGTTATCTCGATTGCTTTTGAAACTTTAAAATCTGCTCTTCCTTTGAAGCCTGGTGCTGAAGTGATCATACCGGTGACTTTAAAAGCTTGGCAGCTTGGGGTGGCTGATTCTGATACAGTTAGCGGCAAGAATGCCTCTACAAGCATGTTAAGGCATTCCAAGGATGGCAGTAGCCCTGCTTTCGTGATACATTATGCAGGTATTTACTTCTGATATACTATGCTCTTGATTTGTCATTAATTCATCAAGTTCATTATCAAATTGAATTGAATGCACTCGTTGATGCTCAAACTCATGGATATAGCCAAGTATTGATTTTTTTTCCCTATACTTACGCATTGTGATAATGAATCATCAAAACATTGTAACCCAATTGATCCATGTTTCGGAGTAGTTTTAATTTGATGTAAGTTCTCGTATTTTGATTTATAATAATTATTTTGCTTTCTAGGGTCTATGAAGAATACTGGAGATCCTCTCTCTGATGGGTCTGCTATACCCCCGGGCCGACGCTTGGTTATTCCGCTGCAAATATGTGTTTTGCAGGGATTGTCTTTTGTGAAAGCACGATTGCTTTCAATGGAAATTCCAGCACATGTGGGTGAAGGCCTTCCTCAACCAGCTGAAATTGATGATAACTCTACAGAACAACCCATTGACACTCCACGCAAGATTGACAGATTGGTGAAGATTGATCCTTTCCGAGGAAGTTGGGGTCTCCGGTTTATTGAACTCGAGTTGTCTAACCCAACTGACGTTTTGTTCGAAATTAGCGTGTCTGTCCATGTTGAAAATTCATGCCACGAGGATAACACATCTGGTGACCAAAACAATACTGAATATAGTTATCATAAAACAAGAGTAGACAGAGATTTCTCTGCAAGAGTGCTAATACCATTAGAGCATTTCAAGCTACCTGTTCTTGATGGCTCATTCTTTGGGAAAGACACTCCAACGGAGGGGGCGTCGAGCGGCAGAAATTTAAGCTTCTCAGAAAAGAACACGAAAGCTGAACTAAATGCTTCGATCAAGAATTTAACATCTAGAATAAAGGTGAAGTGGCAATCCGGGCGGAATAGTTTTGGAGAATTAAACATCAAGGATGCTATACTTGCAGCGTTGCAGTCATCAATGATGGATGTATTGTTGCCAGATCCATTGACTTTTGGGTTCAGGACAGTGAGCAAGAGTTTGGAAAGTAAAGTATCAAATCAGAATCTTCATAATGGATCTTCTCAAAGCTCCCTTGAAGCACATGAAGCGACTCCTTTAGAGGTTATTGTTCGTAACAACACCAAGGAGTTGATCAAAATGAGTCTTAATATAACGTGCAGAGATGTAGCTGGTGAGAATTGTGTCGAGGGTGCGAAATCAACTGTCTTGTGGAATGGTAAGTTGCTTGTTTCTCATACATCTTCTTCGTTCTTTATGCAGTATCTTTATATTTTAGGATAAAATACACTTGGTTTCTGATATTTACTTAGTTTCTCTTAGGATTTGAATCCATAACCTTCTAAGTCATCATGCCACTAGTAATATGCTTTTGTTGGCTATTACTCCTAAGTCTGTCATGCGACTAGTTATATGCTTTTGTTGGCTATACTTTGTTTTTCATTTATCTTAGAGCTTTTTCATATTTTGAAATGTTTGTATATAAAAACGGTTGGATTGTATAAATCACCAATCAATCTAAAAGTTTTAGCTCTTAGGTTGATTGGTAGTTTATCATAATTCAACCTGGTATCAGATCATGAGATCTTGAGTTTGAGCTCTTGCTAAGTCTTTTCTCCCTATCTTGACTTAGATCCGAATTTGTGGCCCGAAATATACCAGTTTTGACTTACTCGCTTGGGTTGGATCCGAACTTTTGAGATCATCAAATACCTGCTTAAGTCTTTGTGCGCTAGGGTGTGTTCCTCGTAATTTTGAGGGACTAATAACTCACGTTGTGCTCTGATACCATATTAGATAGTGTGGGCATCCATCTCAAAACCAATCGGCTATGAGAGGAGTATCCCACCTTATCTTACAAATGCTGAAAGGACTCTCCACTTTTTCAATGTGGGATAATGAGATCCTCTTAGCAAAAACTAAATTATATATCTTGACCTAGTACTCAAATAAGAGACTTATATATCATAAAGTGTTTAGAAATTAATTTCATACAAGTTATTTTGACAACTAAATATAATAGGGTTAGACAATTGTTTCTTGAGAATAGACGAGGTACTTGAAAGCTACCTTCGCTCGGGATAAAAAAACAAAAAAGTTCAGCCAGCATATCTTTGCTATCACTCATCATTTCACCAAGTCAATTAATGGAAACAAACAGGTATCAAAAATGCATCAACTTTACTTATGGATATATACACTAAGAAACTTCAAAAATTACTTAGAATTCAACTTCCAATTTCGGGGATCGAACCTGTCACTTTTCAAACCTTTCTTTTTAAACAAAATAGAAACTAAATTCAAATACCAAAAGTTTTTGTTTTGAAAACTCGAAAGCTAAATAGAAAGGAAGTTTAAGTACCAACCAGAAAGTGTAGTTTACCCTAATTTCTACTATATTTCATGCAAGCCTATCTTCCAGAAACAAAATGTCTTGGCCATAAGCTTTCTGCTCAAGGGTCCATTCTATATAAAAATGTATAAAAAAATCCTTCTGTATGTTTCATCTTTTTATGGTTTAATAGTTACTTTTCTGGGTAGGTGTGCTGAGTGGAATCGCCCTGGAAGTGCCTCCGCTTGAAAAAGCTACGCATTCCTTCTCATTGTATTTCCTTATTCCTGGCGAATATACACTGTCAACTGCTGCAATTATCGAAGATGCTACGGACATCCTCCGAGCTCGTGCGAGAACTAGTTCACCGGATGAACCGATTTTCTGCAGTGGACCTCCATATCACCTACGCGTTAATGGGACTGCGTGAGTGTTTTTCTTCCTTCATCTGTATCTATTGGTTAGCTCAGTATACCGCAATGGTTTTTCGAGGGGATTCTTCGCTGGAGGTACAGGAGCCAATCTTTTATTCGGTAAGGTGCGAGTACAACGATATTCTTTTCCATTCTTCTGTTTGTTACCTTGCGCGCTGGAAAAAAAGAGAAGAAAAAACCTATCCATTCTTCTTTGAGTTGTTGGATAGGGTTGTGATTAGTTTACACTTGCACATGAGTTTCACTTGTCTTTGTTATTGAGATGTTATCTGCCTTAATATTGTTTAATTTGGCACCTTTTGGCTTCTTAGGTTGTTGGTTTCATCATTTAGCAGGTTGACATAACTAAATCTAAGCATTTATTTCATTATAAGTAGGTTTCTTTTAGTTCATCGGAATCGGGATATTCGAATCACAAATCTTGTGATCATTTATTTTTTTAGATGTCAATTGAGCTATGCTCACTTTGGAGCATATAAATAGGTTAGAAGACTTAAATATCAAAGATCAAGTAGGTCTAAGTTTGAATTAAGAATAGTGAAATTATCAAAAAAAAAAAATTCTAATGGTAAAATACTTAGAAGTCAATCTCATATTGCTAAACTAAAAAAATAACAATCAACTAACTAGCAAAAATACATCTCATGTATTGAAATTATCATTATTTTTTATAGAAAAATAATATTCTCCTCATTTTTGTTCAACTTCTTTGTGCTCTTTAGAGAATATATACTTCATTTCTGATGGGATAAGATGCTGATTCCATTGGATATTATTTAGATTTTATGGTAGAGTTATTTTGATTGTTTAGTAATAGCTCGTTTGGTTGAGGGTTTTGGTAGAGTGTTTAATATAAGTATTGTTAATTTTTATTTGGATGAAAAACGTTTATGAAAGAGTTATGAAAAATGTTTGTTGTTTTTTGTATGATGTGACATTTATGAATATACTTAAATAAAAAATAATAATTTTTAACATTTTTTGATTATTTTAAATTATTATTAATATTGAAGATTTTTTGCATATTTTGTTCAAGAAAGAAAATAAAAGAAAATATAAAATAATTGAAAAATAAAAATATTTATTACTTCCAATTTAATTTATAAAACATATTTTTAAAATATGAAATTGATTATGAAATTAACGATAATTTATCATTACGAAGCATATTTATGAATTGTTAATTGAATTATAAAACTATCTATAACTAAAATTACAAAATGACTTTTTTTTATTTATATATTTTTCAAATATAGATGAATGAGAATAAAGTGGAAAAATTATATACATTAAAATAACAAAATTCAAATTTAACCAAAAAAAAAAGAAGGAAAATTAAATTAAAATTATCTTGTGGATAAAATACTTGTTAAGAAACGCTTAAGAAAATTGATTTATACTATCTATACTAACTAGGTGTATTTTTTTTCTCGATGGCTCGATCAAAGGATCATGCTTAGAGGACACGTGTTGGTTTGTGGGGATATTTTTCATTCTTACCGGCCTTCACTAAAGCTGAAGGTTTTATTTTGTATTAGTTGAATGTTTTAGTTAATGTATTTTGCTTAAAAATAATTCAGATGTACATGAGATGCTTTCCAAATTAACCATAACTAATTGAAAAGGAAAAGTTGGGACGGATGTCTTATCTCACAGAATAATTACAAATGTATTCAAATTTTAAAATATTTGTAGTCATTAATAATATATTATTTAATAATATTCATTGATACAACCATTACCTTTGCTAATTTTTTTAAATAATTATATTTATAATTATTTTTTTGATTTTAATAAGATGCTTGTAAAAAAAAAAAAAAAAAAAAAGAAGAAATGACTGGTAATGGGCTTGATGTTATTGGGCTAAAACACACCGGAAAAAAAAAGAAAAAAGAAAAAGAAAAAGAGAGAGTCATTATTTTGTCATCCAAACAGTTCTTATTTCTTCATTTCGTTCCGTTGCGAATTCGTCGACGAAAGTGAAGCTTCGTATGGAAGGTGAAAAAAACCTCAGATTCACATTGATATATTTTCACCGTTACGGCTCTGGAAAATCTGCTCCTCCAGGTACGCAAGAAGCTTCAAATATTGTTCTAAATGATTTGATTTCTACTTTTCTCAAGTGCTGGATTTCAGTGATGTTAAAATAAATCCAAGCATTTCATCATAACTACACAGCTTTATCCCATCAATAATTGACCTCTTGATGTTCCCACATTTCATCTCCTTTTTTCTTATCATCACTGTTTATCCACCCATTTCTTACTTTTATTTTACTTTTGGGCCCCCCCATTTTTTCATATACATATTTTTTAGGGTAAGTAGCAATCAATGGACATAAGATGAAATTTCAGAATTAGGTGCTCATAAATTGCAATTTCTGAAAATGTTCCCTTGTTATTTTGACCAATAATTTAATTTGGTGTTGTAAGTTTGTTTGGTGTAGTGGTCAAACAAGGATATTGAAAATCATAAAGTTTTTATAAGGTGGGGAAACATGCTTTTTTTAATTATTAAATTGGGGGTATAGTTTGTATTTTGTTCCTATGTTTTTTTTTTAGTACAAATTGGAAAGGAGACCATAAACCCTACATAGAAAGCACTACCGCTCTCAAATAAATGAGAGTCAAATACCGATTTTCCGAACTCATGATTGTGGCGTCTAACTGTATTACCAGCAAATAAGGAAACTAATGTGTCACTAACTCTTTTGGTAATACTATGTTTTTAAATTGAACATTTTTATCTTTAATATTTCAATTTCAATTTCAATAATAATTAATTTTAGTCTCGAAGACAACGAAATGGTTAATTACATAAACATTATAACCTAATATGTTGACTAAAAGTAATTATAAGATTAATTTTTTTAATTTGAATATATTGATGAAGGGATCATTTTTGTTTTGATTTAAATTTTGATTTTTTTTTAAACAAAAAAAGTTAACTAAAAAGTACTTAGTGACTAAACTGAGAATTATTAAAATGTCACGATAATCATAAAAGTATTCAATTTTGAAACGTGGAGATGAAATAGAAACTAAACCACAAACTTAATCTGTAATTTTCTTTAAAAGTTATGAATTCAATCTATGTTTAGTTCTTATAAGTTAACCTACGATCAAATCAAATATAGTAGATTAAGACGGTTATCCTGTGAGAATAGTCGAAGTGCAAGTAAATTGACTTGAACACTAATGATATTAAAAAGAACTCTATATTCATTTCTTTGAGTGCTGAAATTTAATGTAGACAGCATGTGACTATGATAAGAAAGGACTTAGGTTTTGTTATTATGAATTTTCTTTCTTTCTGTTTTGTTTCTTTTTAGCATTGATGGATTTTACTTTATTTTTGATGTGGGTGGGTTGAATTTTTCTTTGGGGGCCCTCTTTTTCATTTTTAGGGAAACCACCCATCAACACAACAGAGATAAGAAGGCATTTCAGAATTAGGTGCTACAAAAATATACTTTGTTATTTCGATCAATAATTAAATTTTCTCAATTCTTCGAAGAATTATGAATTGATTTAGTAATCAAATCAGAGAAATGTATTAGTGACATTATGAGTTCAATTCAGAATGATCACATATTAAATTAATTTGTAATAATTAACTAGATAATCAAATATTGTAGTAGGATAAGACTGTTGATCTGTAAAAATATTCGAAGTGCGGATAAATCCATATTTTAAAAAGCTATTGAGGCTAGCTTCAAGGCGATACTCTAACTTTTAGTCTTAAGTCATAAGCCTTTGTTGGATCATAAATGGCTTACGCCTCTATGATAGCGCACTTAGGCTTTAAGTCTCTTTGCTTCATAGAATTATTAGAAGAATAGCATTGTTTTTTTCAATTCATTAAAAATAAGAGTTTGAAGCATAATAATACGAATAATTACGACTTTTACTATTTAAACTTTGTTTATAATCTCAATTTCAAACAGTCTATAGTCATCCATTTAGATTATATATTTTCTCTTATGGATTCTTATACATGTAATAGTTTGAAAACCATCAATTTAATTTTGATCATTTGTTGGCTTATTTTCCTCTCCCATTTAAAGGAGGTTCTTTGTTGTATTCACTATAGGTGATTAGAAACTTCACTTATGTTTCATTTATCGATGAAATTGTTTCTCATTTAAAAAACTCAATCCTATTATTGTTGGTGTGATGTTTTTGTAGTTTTATGTTAATACTATTATTTACCTTACATGTTTACACAAATGTAAAATTTTTATAATGTTTTAAATTGAAATGGTGCCTTTACGCCCCGCCTTTTCCAGAAGAAAAGCCTCTAGGCCGCCTTTAATTTTTTAAGACCTTGGGATAAATTGACTCGAACACAATTAGAAAAAAAAAAAAAAAAACCCCTTTATTCATGCCTTTGATTTCTGAAATTTGATATTAGTAAAAGCATCCCTTATAATGGCTGGTGGCAGGGTAATATAAAGTGACTGTTTCTTGAAAGCAAAGAAGAGGTTAGTATTTATAATGGCAGGTAGTTGGTAGTTTCTTTGAAAGCTTTTGAACATATAGTCACTCTCTGAATACAGAGTCAGCAGGAATTGAAAAAATGAAAACAAACTCACTGTATTTGAAAATGAAATATTGGAATAAAATTTCACTAACACATTTGTGACAATGATTGAACACACCCATCTTCTTTACATCTACAAATACTTTGTTTTCGAGTATCTCGAAAACCGTGTTTTCGTTAAGATAAAAATGAAAGAATCTGGATCAGTTTGCGCGTATCTCGACTATTGTCACGAGACATACCGTATGACCCAAATTAATTTCTAGGTAGGTGATCACTATGGATTGAACTCATCACCTTAAGCATTCCAAAGTCCTTGACCACTAAACTCTAAAAAATATACAAGAATATAAAACAAACACTGTGCTTTTATTGAGATAAAACAAAAGAATACAAAAATAGAACATCTAAAAAAAAAACGAAGATTTAGCTTTTGTATTTTTTCCAAATTTATTTCAATGAATTAACTTAGAATACAAAATTAATATTCAAGTATGTGATTCTCATGAATTGAATCGAAAACGTTTTTAGGCACTTTTATCATTTACAATGAAAAGCATATATATGATATCTCTTGATAATCGAATATTGTAGAGTCAGACGATTGTCCTAGGCAATGTTCCAAAGCATCTTCTATTTGCAACATTTTATTTGAAGTGTAGCTTTTATCCTCTTTTGATATTAGGTTTCTTACGGTAAAACATACACAAAGGGTTTCTCTATATAATGATGTGAAAGTGCTTTCATAATCAGCACTTTTTTTAACCTAGTCAACATTTTTAATGGTCAATTATCTTTTCTTTTATAGTTGAAACTTTATATTTATATACACATATTTATTTATTTATTTATTTGGGTGTTCTTTTTTCTGCCATTTGGTTACTTCATTCCATCCTGGAATTCCTTATTCATCTCCCCTTGTGTTCAAAAGCCCCAAGACATTTTATACACTGAATCTTTGCAAATTAGAGGAAAAAAAAGAAAAAGAAAAAACAGTTTGTCCAATATTGTCTAATTGCTTTAAATAATTAAACAGTTCTGTCACATTGTGAATTTAGTGTATGGACATTGAGGCTCTGCTTCTCAAAGCTTTCATAGAATGATGCCAACATCCTTCTTAGTTCTTTTTTTCATGTGTAGTGCAATCTATGTCATGCAAAGGGGAATTATCCTTTTTCTTCTAGTGTTTGTCTTTATGAAATTCTTAATTTCTAATGTTTAGCTTGGTCCCACCAATAATGACCCCTTTTTTTTTTTCCTTCTTCTAACCATCTATGATTGGCCCAATAGTAAATAGAAATTTAGGAAACACGAGGTTATGAGTAGAGATGTTTATTTTTCTCAAGAGATTGGGGTCTTGTTCTTAATGTGGTGGTGAATAGGAGAGTGAGTGAAGATGAATTTTTTTTTGCGGGCAACACAGGATGAAGACAGGTAATGTATTAGAAATTTTCCCATTCCTCGCCCCGTTTATTATTTTCTAAAATTTTATTTAATGCATATATATACCTAAAGTTTAAAAAAATTGTATTTCTATAGATTTTTCTTACCTAAGTAACTATCTTATTAACAAACACTGATTTTAATTATTGAAAGAACTATAAAAAAATGTAGTGAATTGAATAGAATTGAGAAAGTTTGTAAAAATTTGAGAATGAGAAAAAGAAAAGAAAAACAAATTAAATGGGGAATAATTTCTCTTGGAGAACTCGATTCCCGTGCATTTTCCGCACGTAGTCACCACCCCATTTTCTGAAAAAATTTGAGGTGAATTTTGCTCAGGTAAAGTCATCCCCGTCCCCGTCTTGCCTCGTGGACATCTCTAGTAATGGGTATGTTCGAAGTGGTGGCAAGAGATGAAAAAAAAAAGAGAAGAGATTTCCTTCCACTATTTGACGCACAAGGTTATATTACTTGGTCATTCTAGCAAACGTTAATTTACTCATTTTCATTCTCTTCTCGCCGTAGCCAGACTTGACCTATGAGTTCAATCCATAAAGTCAACTATATAGGAATTAATTTTTAATAAATTTTTCTGACAATCGAATACTAAAAGATTAGACAATTATCTTGTGAAATTAGTTGCGATGCGTGTAAGTTGACCCGACACTCACCAACCTAAAAAAAACAGGTGGCGTCAGCGGGAAAGAATGGATTGATGCAATGAAAATACAACATTATGGCCATGTTTGTTCGTAGCAAACGTCCTTTATTGCCCATTTTTTCATCTATCTTATCGCCTACATTAAATGGTGGGGACAGCTGGAAAAAAATGGCCTACTTTTTACCCATTTCAGTTATTTATTTATTTATTTATTTTCCTTCTCTTCTTTTAACAGTTCTTCCAGCTTTGGATCTGCCACTGATGGCTGTTCATTCAAATCCAAAACAAGGTTTTGTTTTGTTCGTGATCTTGATTTCTACTTTTCTAAGTTACTGTTTGGTTCTTTTGTTTTTTTGTGATTCTGCACGAACATACATGCATGTCGACTATTCTCATATCTACTGTCTTATATTTATTATGTTTAGTTGTGAATTCATAATTTTGAAGTACTTTTATGGTTTACCAATTTGTTGAAATTTCTCATTTTGTGACATTTTATTTGAAGAAAAATGATCAAGTCTAAGCCTTCATAGGTCTTAAAATTTAACTACCAAATGGGAAAGAAAAAAAGAAAAGTAGCCAAGCATGCTTATATAACTTTAGTCTCTTTCTATTTTTTTTTTCCTTGGTTCTTCTTTTGAGTTGGCAAGTTTTGTTGGGTTGTAGTTGTTAATTTCCTAAGTGAAAAGAAAAAGAAAAGTCATCTTGATTAGTGCCTACATGCTAATATCTAGTTAATTTTTGCCTATTTTTTGGGGTGTTTGGATTTGGAGTGAGGAAGAGAAGTAAAGTTGAATTCCTTGTTTGTTTTTAGTACATCGTAATCTCTTTTTAACCCCTTCTCAACCTCTCATTAACTTCTCTCTAATGTTTCATCAAATCTCAAATCAAACTTTATATCAAAATTCATCTAAAATAAGCATATTTTCTCTTAAACATAAATTTCAAAAAAAGTTTTTTTAACCTCTCCTCTCTAAAACACCAGTCCTCAAACAAATATTTCATATCTTCAAATCACTCTATTTCCTCTTCTCCTCAACCCCATAATCCAAACAAACCCTAAATGAAATCACTTTTCTCTCTTAATTAAGTTTGAATAATTTAATACGTTAGATCAAGTGGTATGTTTTGTGAAAATAGTCGAAGTGTACGTAACTTGATCTGAATACTCATGGATATGAAAGAAAAAAAAAAGTTTGAAAATAGTTGTTTTGAATATGTGGAGGAGGGGTGTGGAATCACAAAAACTGATAGATAAGTGGGTTGTGTGGTCCATGCAAAATGGTGGCTTTTTGTGTAAGTGATGTAGTGGTCCATGGAGCAAAAGCCTAATTTGGAGGGCAAAGAAACAATTGTGTGGAAGACATGGGGGTTGGATGGATAGATGGATGTGGGCTATCTATAAAGACAAACTCATCAAAGAAAAAAACCCCTCCCAAAGACATTACACTACACTAATGCAAAAACAAACCAATTGATTTGACTTCCTTTACTCCCATCTTCTCCATCTCTCTCTCTCCTTATCATTTCACCACCATCACCCTTTTGGGTGTGTTTGGGCCACCAAGATAAAGCAAAGATAATGAGAACGAGGATGATTCTTTGTGTTTGAGAGATAAAGCAAAGAAAATAAGAATGATGATGATTCTTTGTGTTTGGGAGATAAAGCGAAGAGAATGAAAATGATGATGATTCTTTGTGTTTTGGTCACTGAGAATAAATTTATCCATAATCGTGTTTTTCCAAAATAATTATTTTATTCTTCTCTTAACTACTTTTTTTTTTCTTATATATATTTTTCACTCAGATGATACTTGTTATTTAATTTTTTTATAATCATTTTCTTCGCTCCAAACACATAATCATTTACTTTACATCCTCCAAACACTTCCTCCGTCATTTACAGTAGGGGCATTTAGAGCAAAGAGATGATAATCGTAATAATTATGGAGAGAATAATTTTTGGCGGGTGAAACACGCATAATCATCCTCTTTATTTTCTCAGTACATCCTTTGCCCCCAAACACCTTGTTGATGTTGGAGGCTGCCTACTAATCACAGCTCACACACAAACACAGCCTCTTCTAATGTTGTACTCTATTGGCCCTTTCTCCTTTGTGATTGTAGGAGAGAGAGAGAGAGAGAGAAAGGATTGTAATGTTGCTTTTTCATTTGAATTTTCAAATCCATACAGTTGAAGCATATTCAAAACAGTCCCACATCGAAAGGATGTACTGTCTTCCTATGTATACATAAAGTTCGTGTCAAATTTGGATAAGAGCCTTGGCTTTGTCTTTGTGTGGGGCACTCAAGAGTACTGGTCGACACCATTTTCACGCGCAATTTCTGCATTCATTTCAACAAAATAGTGATTTTGATTCCCATACATTTTGTCTCTCCCAAGTCCTAACAAGTTTTAGATTTTTTTTCCCCTATTCTTAGGGTTATCTTTCGCTACGCCGGAAAGAGAAGAGATAAAAAGAAAAGAAACGAGAATAAATTTATAATTGATGATGAAAATTTAGTGTGTCAAACAGTGGAAAGTGATCACTTCTTTTCTCATCTCTCCTTCCCACACTATTTTTAGCATTTTTTAAATGTGTCAGTATCCTTTCACCAATCATTAACTCAAATTATTTTCTTTTAAATGTCATAAATTTGAATCTTCCGCTCTTGTCTCAAAGATAATTAGTTTAGTAATCGTCTTACTAACTAACAAAGTACAATATATTCTTTTGAATATTATAAATTTGAATCATCACCGACAATCACTATTCCTTAAACTTGGAACTTATGACCTTAACGTGATTATATTTGATTGATTTCTAGGGGCGACTTTATTAGTAAAAGATTGAAATGATTGAGATATGCTCTTTTGGAAGTTTGAGATTCGAACTTAATTGTAATTTTTTTTTTTTTTTTTGTTATAAATAGATGATTCCTATTTTCAGTCATTATAGAAAAAAACAAGCTGAAAATTTCATCTTGAGAAGATTTAAGACAAAGAATTCCTTGATTTTGGATTGGGATTTTTAAAGTGGAAGTTAAATGAAACAAAAATAATAATGAGAGAGCAAGAGAAATTCTTTGACTTTGGTTAAAGCACAAAATAATAATATTAAAAAGTTTTATAATTATCAAAAATTCAAAGTTAGATGAGATGGAGAAGTATAATTTGAAGCATTGGAGGAGAGCCCTCTATTTGATTTGAACATCTACTCCTTTTTTTGACCTTAATGACCTTTATTTTAAAGGCATGTTTGAATTTGAATTTTAAAGGCCTTGTTTTTTAGTAAGGTTGTTAGTTTCAATTTTCAAGCATTTCTTATCCGCCTCTGTGCTACCTACCCCACAACTTGTCCTAACCAAATTATGACAAATTGGAAAAAGACATCTATATGCTCTTTCATATTTATCTATACTTATGACTTTCATAAACAACCATATTTTCTTTCACTTTTCCTTCTTTTTTTTTTCCCTAACTTATGAAATTCTCTTGCAATTTTGGGTAATTTCCATAATGTTTGAACACTAGAGGAAATGATCAATGATTGAACTAAGTCTACTTAAAAATACTTTTTTTTTTAATTAATGCTAATAGATTAGCATGATTTTCTTTACGTAGAATTGTCGAATAAAGATCACGCGTTTATGATTAATAATGGGGTTAACAATAAAAGACACTTCAATCATCGCACTCACTGCTCTCGAATTATAGTTTGCATAAAATCCACACACATTTGGACAAACATTCATATCATTGTCATATGGGGTTCTACTAATGGGTTGATGTTGATAGAGATATATATTTTAAGGGTGTCCCCCCCTTATCCATATTCCTAAATGAAATTAAAAGTTGTAGCACTTAATATGCCTAGTAATCTCATATGTTTTACAATATACGCGTGCAATTTGAATAGTCATCTTAATTCATCTAAGTTATCATTTCGTCCAAGGAACTACAACAATAGATTTGAACAAAGTTTTAGAGTGAACGTGGAAGATGGGAGAAGTAGCAATTACAAGTGCTTTCGGTTTGATTTTTGCCACTTTTGTACCTAATTGAACATCCAATTGATATCTTTGATTTTTCAATAACCAAGTTTGAATTGCTGTAAAAAAAAAAAAAAAAAAAAAAACGTTATTGTCCAGTTCAACACTAGCGTTACGCGTTCGATCCTGAAAATTGGTATTTGGTTCTCAGTTATTTGAGAGTAGTAATGTTCTCTACGTAGTATTTGTAATCCTCCTCCCTTAATTTGTACTAAAAAAGCATTATTGTGGTAATCATCACCACGTCATTAATTCGATTCAAGATCAGCATTTGGTTATTATTTGTTTGAGAATAGTGGTGTCCTCTATGTTGGGTGTGTCGTTGAATTTATCTGATGTTGCTTTAGTATTTGATTTTTATTTAAATGAGAATTTAATTCATATATTTCACTTTGGACTCAAAATAAAAATAACATTTTTTATAGTAATTATAATACTTTTGATCATGTTTTACATTTAAATTTACATTAAATACCAATATGAAAAAAAAAAAAAAAAAATATATATATATATATATATATATATATATTTAGCTAGTGTGGGGCCAACAAAAATAGCGTGGAATGGAAGGGCGGATATTTGGCGGAGCGTGATTGGTGGACGGTGACCGAGAAGTGTGTTTGACTCACAGTCGGTGTTTTTAACAAAGCCAAAAGGGTGAAGTATGCCCTACGAAACCTTCCCTTCCCTCCATTTTTTTTTTCTTTTTATTTTCGAGTGTTCTATTTTTACACGTTACTCTTATCATTTAATTTCTAACAGTGAAATAAA
>JBBMEG010000022.1:809134-822357 GCA_037832605.1 Cyclanthera cordifolia | reverse complement strand
TTCATAATTATTCCTTTCGTTCTAAATATAAATAATCATTCTCTCCATAATGATTAGTTTTCTCCAAACACATTATTAATTACAATATTTATCAAATTGAAAGAAGACGATGCTGCTAATGGTTATAAGCAACCTAATTTAATTGAAAAAGCTTACTAACCTAATTAAATGTAAAAAAATAATTATAAATATAATCACTTTCAAAACAATAACTAGATATAAATATTTTTTTATAAAAATACAAATATTTTAAAATTTAATTATATTTATAATTATTGGTTAATAAATCACCGTAATTTCTAGATACAGTTCGTAAAATTTTATAAATATAATAATAATAATAATAAAGAAAAGTCAAGAGTTAGGAACAGCAATGCCAGCTGCGTGTGATTCAACGAAAAGCGCGTTTGTGCCGCCCTTCTTGTATACAACCAACACGTGGCCCACTCCACGCTTCGGCGCTGATCGCTCTCTTTCAAACGTTGGCGCCTATTTCAAAGTTTATCTGCTTTTTTTTTTTCTTTTTTTTTTTAATTAATGACCTAATAACTTTAGGGATATTTGACTACAATAAATAAAAGGATAATGAAAAAAATATATTCGACTAAGTCATCGAGAATCATTATTTTTTAATCACATTTTTTTTAATTATTATTTTATTCTTCTCCTATCTACTGTATATTAACAACTTTTTATTTTACTTATAAATATTTTTCAATTACATCATTTTTTTTTTCACTACCACTATGTTCGCCAAAACACAATTAATCAATTCCCTCATAATCATTTTCTTAATCACAAATACAATTTCATTGTCTTTCTCACTCTCCTAATTTTCATTTCTCCTATGATCATTCTCATTCTCTTTGCCACAAACACATCTCTAGTTTTTTTTTTTCTTACAAAAATTTTCAAATCTTTATTTTTATGTTCATTTTGACGTATTTAATTTGGTTGGTGGTGTGTTAGTTTTATTATTTGGCGGTAATCCAATTTAACATCTTACTGCTCATGAAAACTTATAAATCCGTTTAAATGTATGGACTCTGATACCATATTAAATAGTATGAACATCCACCTCAAAACCAATCAATAATGAAAGGAGTACCTATCCTATTTTATAAATACTTGAAAGACTCTCAAATTTTTTTTAATGTGAGATAAATGAAATCCTCAACACTAAGAGATGTTTGTTACAAGTGTTTCAACTAGTATTTCAAATTAGTATTTACTGAATACTCCTAAAAAAGCTAAATCCAAACGAGTTTTTGATAACAATCAGTACTTTTAAATACTTAAAAATAAATACTCATTCTAAATACTAATTATAACTATTCTTAAAAACTACATTCAAACAACTTTTAACTATAGTTATTACTTCTAAATACTCAAAGTAATAAATCCTCAATTTAAATACTAATTTCAATTACTCTTAAAAACTACACCAAAACAAGATTTTGTTTGCAATCATTAGTTTTTAATACTCAAAAGAAATTCTCATTATAAATATCAATTTTAATTACTCTTAAAATCTCAATCCAAACATATCTAGATAATGTTTCGGTTAGTTTATAGTACTAGTATTGTTTGTTGAGTTGTGTTGCATTTTGTTGAAGAGTATCAATAGACAAATGTTCTTTATTGATATGAATTACCTGATTTCGAGAATGTTGAAAGGTTTTCATCAATTATAGGTTATCTTTTGCTCGTTTTCTTTAGTGGAATTATTTATTTCAAATCATACGTATTGATGTGAGATTATCTTAAATTCTATGAAAAATCCTCCATATAGAAGTTAAAACTTATATTCAAAGGCCATGTTTCTTAATATATTAGTTCTTCCTATCGATTTGTATGGATTTTCTAGTTTGTATTGATGCCATTTTCTTATTACAAATCTTACGAAATAAATCTCACTTCAAAAAAAAATTAACTAAAGTTAATTCATATATCGTTATATATATATATATATATATATATATTTGAATGTTTTGTTATTTTATTGCGGTTTTTATTTTTATTTTGAAGGAAAGAGCAAATACCAAAAAATTAAAATAAAATTGTATGGGAGGCAATATTCTTACAAAATAAGTTTTTTTTTTTTTTTTTTTTGACAATATACAAAATAGGTAATTTAGATATAGGCAAATTTTATAATCTATATATATATATATATATATATATAAGTTTTTTTAGTTTATTTTGTGAATTAAAATGGATGATTTATAAGCGTGGTGACAAAGTTTAAAATCCAAAATCAAAAAAAAAAAAAAAAATTAAATCAGAAAAACTAAAATTAAAATAAGTCTAGATTGAAATTTTAAAATTAGTATTTAAAATAAAATTTTATTTTAATTATTTAGAAGTAATAATGTTAGTTGAATGCGAGTATCTAAAATGAGTATTTAGAATAAAAATTTATTCTAAATATTTACAAATAATTTTTTAGAATATTTAAAATATAAATTTAATTTAAATATTTAGAATATAATTGATGTAATTATTGTTTAAAATATTCAATCCAAACGTATAAAATGTTTTAGAATGCGTACTAAAAATAAATAAATATTTTAGAGTGACTGGTCCTTGAGTCACAAGAATGGACACCTCACCGTCTTCCAGTTTTGAGTGGGCCCACTTTCCTTTTTCCTGAAATAGGCCCACCTTATATTTAAAGCTTTTCGAGACGGTCCTTTTAAAAAATAATAATTAAAAAACGGTCCCGCTTTTTCTTTTAATTATTTTAATAAATTAGGTTCCAACTAGATCTGAACTGTCAAATTTATTCAGAATTTCCTTCTCTGGAGTTATCTCCTTTTCAGTTGGGTGAATTAAAAATCACAATTACTATTTTTCTTCCTATAATTATTTTCATGGCTTTCTCAGTTTACTATGTCATTAAATTACGCCTTCGTCGATATCTTCACAAAGTCAAAAAGTCAAAAGTCAAGGTCAAAGTTTCATTTCCAGAATTCAAGCGCCTGAATCGTGACGATCACCGGGATGGCACGTCCTGCACTAACTTAATAAACAAATCAAATTCAAAAATACAAAAACAAAAAATACGAAAATCAAATAATAACAACAATAATACCTGGCACCGGATTGAACGGAACGGAGTAAACGAAACACGTGAACGGGATGAAAATCACGATAACGGAACCAACGACGGTCAAACGGAATCTCAACGCTGCAAACAGAACGGAATACAACGGGTCACGCTTCGTATCCAACACCGTAATAATACGTTTGCAAATTGATGTCCGTTGATATGTGTAGATTTTTAATCATTCATTTATATAATATTTATTTGTTCTTGGTTTGGTTCTATTTAAAATAAAAAAAAAAAAAATTGTCCGTAATTCTCCTTCCACAGCAGTTATGTACACAAAAAATGTAAATTCGTTGATTTTGTTCTTCTTCAAATCCACTTCCAAAACTCGGTGAGTCAACTCAGTCCATCTTCGAAAATCAGAACTCATCACGAGTCACAAACTCGGTAAACAACAAACAGTCATAAACATAATCAGAATTCAGAATCGACTAATATTTCATCTCAGAAACTTCCTTGAATCATCATAATCAGAAACGTTCACAAACCGACGATCTTCACAGAATCTGAGATCAGAAAGATTTAGACATCACCGTACCTTGAAACTGTAAACTCAAGCATCATCGGCTTTAGACATGGCGGAGAGGCGACTAGATCTAGGTTGAAAAGACGCTCGCCTCCTCTGCTGGTGCGATGAAGGTCGAATAAGAGTCGTCAATGCTCGTTTCACCAACTCACCTTCCACGCCGCCGATTCGAACGAGCGAATTCGCCATGGCAGATCTCCACATATTCAATCTCGTTGAAGGAAACGGCGCCGTCTGACTACGACCGCCGCCGCCGCTACTCGAAACGTTCTTGTGAAGATTACACCGGAACGATCCTGGATGCGTCGTCGGAGAACACATACAGGTTCTCTTAACATTAGAAACCGGTCGAGTTTTCACGATCGCGGAACGATTCGGAGAACTCGAACGGTTATCTACGAAGAAACGAACGGAATGAGAAAGAGAAGGAGATGAATAGACATTGACTCGGCTAGGGGAAGTGGATCGAGGTTGATGGTGGTGGCTGCGGAAATCACGGACAGTGGAAGAATGAGAGTAAAAGCGTGAGCTAGAGGATGAAGCAAACGCCGAAGAAGAAGAGGAGTTGGAGAGGTGGCCGGTCGGCGGCTGTGATCGGAGCGCCGAGGCGCTGGATCTGGTTTTGGAGGAAGAAGATGAAATCACCATTAGAGACAGAAGCGAAGAAAAAGAAGACGAAGAGAGCTGGAGTGTTGTGTACCCTAAAAGGGGCCCCTCGGGGCGTTAGTTTGGCAAACCTAACGTTTCTTTAAGGCCGGTTTTATAGATCAAAGTAAATAGGGCGGATTGTAATTAAGAGGATAACGAGGGGTAGTTTTGGAATTAACCTGAGTTAGTTGACTTAACCATGGTGGGGTTAAGTGGGGAATTGTATTGAAATTTTTAAAATATAAGTATGGTACAAATGATTTTATTTTATTTTTTCTAAAATAAATTATATTTTTTAGTGTAAGATTGAGGGTGTATTTGGGAGAATGAGAAATGTGAGAAGAATATTAAAATAATGATTATGAGAAGATTTTTTTTTTCCACTCATTAATGTATGCCAATAAATTAATAAATGAAATTTAATGACTTCCTTTTTAAAAACAAATGATATTTTGAGAGTATGGTTGAATGATTCAAACATATCCCCTTTAGATTGAATATTATGTGATCACATTATTTCCGAGTTCTTTTAAGGGTGTGTTTGGAAGGAGAACAAAAATATTACGAGAGAATAAAAAATAAAAAGAAAAGTAAAGAAAATAATTATGAAAATATTGATTTTTTGGGTTCGAGATAAAAGAAACGAGCATGTGAAAAATAATTATTAGTGATTCGATGAAGATAATCATGATAAGAAAAATAAAATAATATATATGGTGTGATTAAAAATTTGTAATGCTAAAATAAATAATTAAAAAAAGAATAAAAATGTAATTTTTATAAAAGTTAATTATATAAAAACGATTATCATTAACCAAACCACTAAAAATTATCCTCAATTTTTTTTTTTTTTGTCCCCTAACAAGGAAGTGTACTCAATACCAAATAAAGTTATTAATTTTATTAGCCTTTTCTTTTTTATATGTACTATAATTTTTTAATGAAATTTTTGTTATAATTCTTTTTTTTTTTCACCTAATTTTGATGCGGAAATTAATTGCAATATTTATTAAATTTTAAGAAAAGTCATTAATTAAGTTAAATAGTTTAGAGGTCATTATCACAAAAATCATAGTTTAAGGATTTAAAATTTACCTAACTAATAAAAATTGATATCTCAAAAAAAAAAAAAAAAAAAAACTAATAAAAATTGATTTTTTTTTTTTAATGTCTGTAAATAATTTGTATTTTTAATTTAAATTTATTAAGAGGTAAATTTATAGATTATTTAGGTTAATTTTTTTTTAAATTTAGGATATAAATATAAATTTGTAAATAAAACAAGAATTCGGTGAGGAAAGAAGAAGAAGAAAATGGGAGCCGTTATTATCCAACTTAATGGAGGGAGAATCTGCCACGTGTCGAGATGCTTTCTGTCAGAGATAAAATAAAAGTACGAAAAAACCGGATACAGAGTTTTTATTTACAATTTGCCATTGGTTAAGGATATGCTTGACCACGGTATCCATTGCGTGAGATCCACGTAATTTAACTGCAAAGATTTCTCTTGCTTCTGATTGGTGACACCCAAACTGCAATGTAAAATTTTTTATACTTAATTATAAATTTAATCTTCTACTATAAAAATTAAAAATCTAATTTTAATGATTTGTAAAAAAATAATTCTATTTTCCATGATTTGAAAATTGAAATTTAATTTGTATGATTTGACAAAATCTAAAGATAATTTATCGTAATTATTGGTAAATAAAATATGTCTTCCGAATGAAAGAGTGCAAGACCCAAAAAAAAAAAACATAATACATACATTAAAAGTTTAATTGACATGCGAATTACGAATAAAGTGCCGCTTGTCGAAAGAGATGTCTTTGGCCAGCAGGCGAGGTAGCAACTGCAGGAAGGTATGTGCGCGTAGGTGTGGAAGTTGCCCCCAACGACTACGTGGAAGGTGAATGACGATGCTGCTTGGAACGAACCGGTGAAGTTGGCTGGGTGGTTCGAGATTTAGAGTGTCGCCCGATTATAATTGGAGGAATTGTTCGATTGGCAGGGGTGTGTGCACAGCTGAATATCAAGGAGTTGATCGAGCGGTTGGGAAGTTCTTCTATTTCTCATTGCTTGAGATCGTGCAACACCGTTACTTGCTTGTTAGCTCACAATACGATTTATTGTTAGAATTTGAACCACATATCGAGTAGATGCTAGTGCAACACTAATGTCATAAAATGGTAACATTTTATTAGCAAGTCACATAAAAAAATTCAAATCTATAATTTAATGGTTACTAAGTTGTAAAAGATGTTATTAGAATTCTATTAAAACGTACAAAACTATTTTAGAGGGCGTTTGGAAAATAATGATATGACTACTTATTTTGAGTGATTGTAAATAATAAATTGTAGTAATATCTGCTTTCAAATAAATAATAGTCAAATACCAATTTTTAAGATCGAAACGTGATGTTGAATTGTATTACCTTTGAACAATGAAACCAACGTGCCACCAATCTTTTTTTTTTAATTGGGTGAGAAAAAAAAAAAAGAAATTTCTAATCTTTTTTAATTCAACAATAAAAAAAAAAAAAAAATCTCTACATTAACCATAACATTTAAATTTATGGTTGACAAGATATTTATTATTCATTAACTCAACCCTTTATAATGAATTAATGTTTAAATTTTAATATATAATAATATAGTTTATATGAACGTTTATTAGTTAAAAAAAATAAAGGTGAATAATTCAAACTCGTGACTTATCAAACAAAATCACACCCCGTGTCAACTAGTTTTTCTTATAACATTAAGCCTATACTTAACTTAATTTTTCTTAAATTTGTGATTTAAAATAAGTGTTAAGGTAAGGACATGAAATTTCATTTGAATTAAATATTTTGTTGGTTAAAGTTGATTACACAAGAGCAATATAATTTCACTAGTAGGGAGGCATGAGAATAATAATAATAATATATATATATTTTTTTTTATCTTTTCTTTTTCTAAAGGTTCTTCTATTAGAGATCTAACCAAACATTCCAATAAAGATTCTTCAGTTACGCTCAAACCAAACATTCCAACAAAAAAACGCCCTAATAAAAAGTACTTCCCTTGAACTAAACAATCTTATTACATCAAAAATCTGCAGTACTATACACTTTGATCGATTAGAAATGAGTAGTTATTTTGAGTAATTTTGAAGTAGAACTTGAAATAATATCTCGTTTAGACGAGATTGTTTAAAAAGTGATTATAAAAGTACGTTTGTAATAGTTCCATAAAAGCTCGAAACAAACACCCCCAAATGTATCCGGCTTTCAACTTAATTTATACAACAAGTGGTACTGAGTAAGTAAATGGTGTCTTTTTTACCCAAAATTGCAGATTTTACAGGTAATCAATAAGAATTTACATTGCAATTCAATTGATAAAGATGAGATGATGTGAAAGAATTTTTTTACTATGCCATGATAAGAATGTAAAAATGATGATTATCTTTTATCTTCATCAAATGCTACAAGCCCAGCTTCTTTGAAAACCAGTCTGAAAGATTAGCAATTACAAATCCTGCAAACACCTGCAAGCCACAACCACAAGTACACAATGACCCATCTCCATAAGATGTCGACTCGAGATATCAGTACAAAAATACCAAGCACTCACTCATTCATGTTTTTTTAAAGATTCGTGAGTGTTCAGGCCGGTCTATGCACATTTCGAATATTATCACGATTCATGGGTCAATTTTCTTACTCTATTATATTTGGTTATCAGGGTGATTCGTAGTAAATTGATTTCTGGGTAGGTAGCCACCATAACCTCTGAGCAACTTTATATTTAAGGCTCCCGCTTTATGGCCATTTGTTTGTCGAAAATTTTGTAGTGATCGCCTAGTATAGCTAATTTTAAATTGGAGTAGTTTCTTGTAGGTAGCTGGGAGCTTTATTTTTTTTTTTTAGGTTACAACAATTGGGGATGGAGGAACCGAACCCTAACCCTATTGGTCATCTGGTTCACACTGATGCCACTAAGCTATTGCTCTGTTGGCACGTAGTTTGGGACTCCTTTAGTAGTCCGGTTTTTTGTATACCATTTACATTCTTTCGGATATGCGCACCTCGACTATTCTCACGTAACGTACTGTCTGACCTTACAACGTTTGGATGTCAGTAAAATCTGTAGGAAATTAACTCTCATATAGGTGGTTACCATGGATTGATCCCAAAACCTTTTGGTTTATAATTGTCTTTTAGACCACTAGACTAGAGATGGTGGTTAATTGCAAATATCTCTTTAAGTTTGTTGGTGTGGATTTTGCAATTTTGCTAATCGTAATAAAGGTATCATGGCATGACTGAAATACAGTCATTTTATATAATTGAAGGATCTTCAACTTTTCCGGATGCTAATAGTCAGTTACCTGAGTCGAGCCAAGCATGTAAACCGCTGAGTAGTGACGGCCATGGATAAACATGTCCGCCAACATGGCAAGCGGAATTGTGAGCGACATGCCCAGCGTTGCCACAAGCGGCGTAGTCCATACGACGCAGAGTGCCCTGGATAGCAAAGAAAAAATAAAGTGGTTCAATGTGAGGAGGATTAGTTATAAGAAAATATAAATCTTTGGTAGGCTTAACTCAATTCAGACATACCAGAAGTAATCGGAAAGGACGCTTCCGATAAAGCCGTTAGCAAGTACTACTTCTTCTGTCCTAAGAGAGTGCGGAATCGAAAACTTGGGTTCTATTCCCAAGGCTGTCAATGGCCAAACTGAAACAAAATTGAAATAAGAAAGAAGAAATGAGCAAAGGGCCCTCAATTAAACACATTGTCTCAAACCAGATTGCTTTAACATATCAAACAATAAACCAGTAGATGTTTTAAAGATATAATGCTTTATCCAGCCATTTGAACTTTAAGGAAACGAAAACATCTTCATTGATAAAGTGAAAGTTTTACAGATAAGTGAACAAGTCAAGACATGACCTAAATATTGAAGCATGTCTATGTGGTCTAATTTGAATCACCTTTTGTTATTATTTAACCCAAAAAACTAGAAAATAAAAATTAAAGAAAAATAAACGTGGCTCAAATTGAGCCACATATGTAGGCATCGATATTTAGGTTATTCTTAAATATTTCTCTCAAAGACTCAATTACATAAGATGAAACGGTAAATAATGAGCCAATTAACGTTGCTAAGAGTTATCTTATAATTCAGCACACAGATCCCGATCAAATACTGCCAGAGGGAGGAGATTAACGAAAGGCGATCGAACCCCTCGAAAGAGTTACTTCTTTAAATTTTGAAATACCAAGTTTCAAAATGCAAAACTTCTCATGAAAAGATTAAAATCCCAATCTCAGGAGACAGCATTTAAAGAATACTAAAGGAACCTTTCCAAATCCAATCCCACAAAATCCACTTTTTTTACTATCTTCAGTAACATATTAAAAGAAAAGAAAATTTTGATATGAGAACATGACATAAATTTATGCACTCTATTTTATGGATTACATATAAGAATATCAAGAACCTCACTTACCTAGCCACCAAAGGGTAACAAGTGTGAAAAGACCAATGTATCCAAACAATTTTTGCACATCAACCCTCTCACCTTCTTCACCAGCAAACTTTTTGAGAAGCACTACAGCAGAAAAATCAAAACTAATCAAGTCAATAGTTATACACAAATCTGAAAAATAGAAAGAATGATACACATTTATTACCAGTAAATAACCCATATGACACAGCTGAGAGTAGGCCAAAAAGATCTCCAATGAGAGAGTGTTCATTGCTGCACCAGAATAATAACTATCAGGGATATTAAAAGTTGCTTACATAGCAAGGATAACACATACTCGTTACAAATGAATATCTGAAGTTATCGAAAGCATAGGCTGTAGCTTACCACCAAGTTCTTTTTTTACTATGGATAAGCTATAAAGGGGTGTTCGGATGAATGATTGTAAGAGTGAACAGAAATGAGTGGTTTTTCAGTAGAAATTGTAGTAATAACTCGTTTAGATAATGTTGTTTAAAGAGTGATTATAAAAGCTCATTTGTAATAGCTCCATAAAAGCGGGAATCAAACACCCCCAAACCACAATGGTTATAAGGATAGATTTGTTAGTAAAAACATACAAGCTTTAAGTGCTTGCATTTTACCAATGATAGTTAATGCAATATCCTACGTAAGTTTATGTATCAATGAAAGGTTTCTTTTTCAAAAAAAAAAAAATCGTTAATGCAACAGTGATAATACAAAGGTATATGAATATAATTTACTACACCAGCTTTTGACGTATGAAAGCAGAAATTGTATCAATAATCCATAGCTATATAATTCAAGGCTTCAAGCCAAGCAGCCTAGAGAAATTTCAAATGATGAGACAAAATTAAGTGCGACTAAGAAGAAAGAAAGAGCACATACTCGGAAGCAGTTAGCTGTGACTCATCGGTAGCCCAAGTTTTACCGAGAGTTGTCATAACAACACCAGCCATACTGACAAAGACAGCCACGACTTTGACCATAGTTAGTGAATCTTGGCCAAGGGCAGCACCAATGAAGAGAGTAAAAAGCCCAGAAGTAGAGGATAAGACTGTTGTGCTGGCAACACTTGTCCGCGCAAGTGCAGCATTTGAAAGATACTGCAAAAGTGTTACGAACATTAAGGATGTGAATACAGCCAAGAAGAGCAATAGCTTAGCAGTATGTGCCCATGAAACTAGATGTCATGGGTTTGAATCCACGCATCGGAAATTGATGTTAAACTAAAAAAAGAATGTTAATGCAAGAAACATAAAGAAAGTTCAATATGAATGATTTACGCCAATGCCTCCACATGGCAAATTTTGAGATAAATCTAATGTTAGTTTGAGATTTTCCCAATTAAGATTCCAACTACATTATTCAACTTTCCTCAAACCATGCCACTGACCAGTACAATCTTCAAAATCTGAACCATGTTAAAAGAAAAATACCTAAAACAGAGCAACTGTCATGAATACAGTTATTCAAAGTCCAAAAATACATCTGAAACCGAAGTGTGCACGTTTATGAGGCATTCAAGCCAAGTAGCATCACATAATGCTATAAGAGTTGAACACAAAAAAAATTGATTATCTTTTATCAGTGACAAAAAATACGACCCCATATTTTTAGGATGAGATTGAGAAATTTTCATTTGTGGGAAGAATATAAAAAAATCTAACTAGCAAATTAGACACCCAACAGTTAGGAGTGTTCTTGCAAAAATTAAAAAGATTTCTCAATATTCGTACAAAAAGAAAACTCTAGAAATTGTGTCATACATAACATAAATATGCTTAAGAAGTTTTTGAATCGATTAAAATGTCATTAAACTGAGCAATAGTTCATCAAACCAAATAAAAAAAAGCCAAAGATGTGAGTAACTTGCCTCAGTTACAAACCAAATGGGGGCAATGTAAAATCCATACGCAGCAATTTCTTTGTTGGTGAGCTCTTTCTCTTGTTTCAATATATATGGATCATCTTTGTTTGTAGAAACCAGGGGGCTTTCTTCAGGATGACTTGAAAAATCAGCATCACTGTCTTTTCTAGTTAAACTCCCCTGAAGTTCCACATCCAAGTTCGTCTCTGCATTTCTACCACTTTTAGAAGAGTGGATTTTTACCAAATTACAAAACCAATCCTTAAGGAATGCTATTGGGAGGTAAACTACCATGAGAGAAGCTCCGAGATACGTTATGGCAAAAGGCTGTTTATAAGCAGTAAAAATATCCTGCGAAGAAAGGGAAGAAATAAAAATAAGATATCAAATTGAAATAAAGCTTTGATTCTAACTTGCATAATAGCAAAAGCTGATCAAAATTTTTAGAAACATTAAAAGGCTTTCATGTCTTCTAAACAAATATCACCATTGAAGCCAATGAATCATAATTAGGGTAAGGAACGCACTAATGAACTAGTCATAATAAGTTATAACCATATACATTACTAAGAACTCTCTCTCACTCTAAATACTCTCTCTATAAAAACCTAATGTATCCCTGGCCTTTCCACCGGCGTCAAGTATCACCCACCCACTCTGTCAATCTTACCCCACCGGCGCCACTCAAGTGTTTTAACTCTCGTGTGTTTCTTATTCCACTAGCACTGCCTGAATCATCCTTTAATAGCGTCTTACCTATTTTTGTTTACCTACATCCCCACATTGTTACTTCCGACGCGGTTTCTTCTTTGTTGAGCTCACAATACCTGCATCTCCTCTTGGCCACGCTTCCCCTCTTGGCCATGCTTACCCTCTTGGCCATGCTTCCCGTGTCGACGCCAAGGTTTCCTTCTCTTTTCCTTGCTCGACTTTCCTCCTTTGGCAGCGTCGCCTCTTTCTTAAGCGAGGCTTTTTCCTTCTCATTAGACACCTTAAACTCCGGTATTGTTCATTTCTGACATGGTCACACTCTTCCAAGGGTTGTGCAAAGCTTTGCATACGTGGTACCACCCTTGTTTGGCAGTAGTGAGGTTTCCTCTAGCAACTCTTGGCAAGGAGCGACCAACATTGGGGCTTTTTCCATCTTCTCCAACGACATCAACACACAAGCCTCAGCTAGCACCCTCCTTCATGTTTCTATCTCCCTGTTGAGATTTCTCTGTTTCTTTAGTGTTGGGTCATGTAAAATTGGTTTAGCCTTTGTTTTTGCCCTCAGATTGCCATATGTAATCGCTCACTTCCCCCCAATATCTTCCTATCTTCATTCTTATCACTTGTTTCGATAGGTTGAACAAAATATCGATACCAATGTAGTGTCCAAATTCCAAGATCTCTAAGGTCGATAAATCTTTGGAAACACATCCAAGTCTCTTGTCTTAAAAAAAAAAAACTAGTTTCACCAACTAAACATAAACCCAAGTCTCCCAGCTCGATGTCAATCAAAATTCTAAAGTCAAAATAGACTAGAGGAAAACCCCAAAACCCAACAACAAACCATTCTACA
>JBBMEG010000022.1:789160-809034 GCA_037832605.1 Cyclanthera cordifolia | reverse complement strand
TATATATATATTTATTTATTTATTTATTTTACAACTCCATAATTCATGAACCGACCCGAAAAATCAGATTTTCTAAAAAATTAACCCAATCCAAATTGAGAAAAGCATAACCCAACACATCTCTTATGGTTTGAATTGGGTAAGCCGAGTAGTTCGAGTTATTCATTTTTTTGTACACCTCTAATTTTGTAGAATGATGCAATCAATGTTCGAATGACTTCATTCTACTCAGACGCGTTGACGTAATGATAAATGATGATAATGGTCAATGCCGATTTACAGGGTTTTACGAGAACCTAGAGGTTGGTAAAAAAAAAAATTTATGGAATCCTTTGAAGAGGATTAACATTATTTCTGCAAACCCTCAGATTTAGGGGGAGGGATTTTTGCGAGATTCTAACTGTGAGGGAACAAGTTAAAGGTGTGCCAAGAAATGCTCATGTTATGCAAGGTGCCAAGAATTTGTAGATGATTGTTCTTGATTTATCTCAATCATTCGGGGGACAACTTCACCTGGAGTAGGAACATAACGTTTCCCAGTGCTACCCATGTTCGACTTGACATAATCTTGGCTAATACGACGGTATTTGTTGTAAACGAAAGAAAATACGGAAAAATAAACCTGCACGTCGAAGGAACTCGCCATATTATACACTACATTCGTGGAACACGAAAAGGGTACATGTAGATCCTTAGATATTGGCAATGTTAGGCAGTGAAAATAATCTTACAGAGTTTTCAAGATTCTTTAATCCCTTCCAACACTTCCCCAGTTGGTTTTGTAGTAAACCTTTTCATAGAAGCACGATGGTGCCGTTCTCGACCGTATATAATCCATAGTATCAGAGAGAGCATAACGGCAATGGAGACGATTGCTAATCCAACATAGACCCATCTGCTGTATTGTTGTAAACCAGGACAATAATTTCTATGAATGTCGCCAAATGTCTGTCGGACAAATGTGCAGTCTTGGAGCTCGACCAAAGTAGGACTGTAATTCAACAAAGCATAGCTTAAGTTTACCCCGCTCGTCATCTGGCTGTACAAGCTCGGAGTCAACCGCCCCGCCGTGATGCATATATCACCGGTAGGCGAAACTTGGCAGACATAGCTGCCCCATACCTGGTCAAATAAATATGAGAAGATGACATGGCACTTTACAGTGAATTACTCTACAATTTTGAGGTGAAATAACTTACTTGTGTAGCATTTTGCAAGTCAACTTCACCAGAACTGCAAGTTCTTGGTGTCAAGTCTGGGTGGTGAAATGGGTTACAAAGAGTTGGCATAACAGGACCGGATTGGTTGAAGTACATCGGTTTAAAATTTGGCGAAAAGTTTATGTTGGAGACATTAGTGATCACCTCGTTGATCAGATCGACAAGTTGAGCACTGACTTCCTTGCTTGTTACCAGGGTTTCTTGGGCAGTCGCTTTATCTACACATGGCAGAATGTCGTCTAATGCCGTGTGTACAGTAGGATTCTGAACCCACTGGTCCATTGCAACACAAGTATCTGCAGCCACACTACATATCAAATCAAAAAGGTTATCAGATTTTCTTGCTAGGAAAGTAACATAAGAACACAGATACAGAAAAAGAACTATTATGGGGGTGTTTGGATAAATTATTGTGGAGTGGTTAAAAATGAGGGGTTATTTTGAGTGATTTTAAAGAAGAATTTTTAGTAATAGCTCGTTTGTACGAGGTGTTTAAAGAGTCATTATAAAAGCTCGTTTTTAATAGTTCAATAAAAGACTTAAACAAACAGCCCCCATGCCATTGAATCCCATCTCTCCCTCCCACTAAGCGAAAAGACAATGAAGCCATAATTCAAATTCGTTAGGCAAACGGATTGATTACTGTTTCAAATGTAATAAGATCATTACTCGTAAACATTTTGTTGGTTGATATAATTAAAGTTACTCTAATCCATCAACTTAAGCTTTGAGTTGATTGGTGATTTAATATGATTCAACATTTCATACCAAGAAGTTGTGTGCTTCAAACCCTTGCCCATTTTTCTTCTCCAATTAAAATTGAATTATACTCGTAGATTAGGGCGTTCCTCAAATTTTCAAGCCCACAAGTGAGGAGTGTTGGTTCATTCGACTAAATTTGCCTCAACCTATCAATTTAAGCTTTTGGAGTGATTGGTGATTTAACATGATTCAACGTATTTAATCAGGATCAAGATGATGAACATGAGCTCAAGTTAGGTTCACCATAGAAGTGATGTTCTTGCAATTGTAAGGATTCAAATTCTATGATTCCAATTGAATGTAGCATATGAATGAAACATTTCAATCAACGAAAAACATTGATGGTTGACAATTGAAATTCATTTCATTTCAAGTATTTACAGCATAAGATCGAATGAAACAGCTTACTTGTGAAGAATAAGAAATGTGCCAGATAAGACGAACGTCCCAGCGACTAGTAACCAGCCAGTTAATACTAGGCTGCAATAGAGTTATCATGACATCATTTTAAGGAAATGTAGTGTAGTAATGAACAAACAAAAAACTAACAGTTAGACTTACATGTAGACAAGAAGTTGCATACCAAATATGGAGAACACTGCAGCAAAAGGTTATATCATACTAAAATAAGTGGGAATCAAATAAATGAATTTCCATGTGCAGAGGAAAATATTGAGAAACTGAAAAGCATTGTAAAGAACTAGGAGCTTACAGAAACCAAGAAATGTCAACACAAGCATAATAGCCGCAACGATTATCAAAGCGAGACGACTGTAATGTCTGGAGATTGTCAGGTTAAGATTGAATATGAGAAACAGATAAATAGGGAAAAAAACAGAGAAGTCAACATACATAGAATCAAGGAGATCTTTTATGTCATTTGAGTTATGCACAGTTTTTTCATCAAGAATGCTAGCAGAAGAGTTTATCTTTATCTCGATTTGATCGATGTCCGTTTGAACATCAGATGGCAGAAAAACTTGATCCACTCCCGTCTGCTTGGCTGCGGCAAAATAATCTGATACGTCACGGAGCTTTTGAGCAGTCAAATCTGCTTGATTTACAACATATTCCAATGTTTCTGATGAACTATAATGAAACCTTCCTTGACCAGTGTATAAAATGATGCATCCAATGCTGAAACAAAAGATGATGTTGCATAAGCTTTTTTCCCCAATATCGAAACCAATACGGGAGTGGAAAAGAGAAAGGCAAGAAATTCACATTGCTGCAATGGAGAACATAATGAGGAAGAGAAGTGAAAGAGCATAAGCCATTTGAGAATAGCCATACGACCGCCTTCCGCAACAGAAATAACAAAGAGAGATGATCAATAAGCAAAGCCCAAAACCCAAAAGCCAGGCTGCAGCAACAGCAAACAAAGGTACTGCAGTGAAACCAACAGACTGCATTCAAGTGACAGAAGCACAGAGTAAGAACGATATATCTGGAAAATTTTGGGCTATAATAGATTAACCAATTGCATAAAATCTTTGCAAATAAAACCGAAAATAAATGATCATATATTAACATACCAGATAGGTAATCTCAGTTATAGTGAGAGCTCAGTATAGATAATATACAATAATGACAACAAATTCGAGACAAGGAACGTCGAATAGCACTAGAAAGCGTTGGAAATGCTCTAAGAAGAAGCACATAATTACTACCTTTTCCAAAAGTACTTCACTTGAAAGCACTGCATTCAAAATTCATCCAAAACCCACTCTCACATGTAAGTAAATAGTAAGACCAAAATCAACAACTCAACAACTTCCACAAGGGGAAGGTCGATAACAAGTATTCAGATTGCACTATGCGACATGGTGCAGAGATTATATATTTGAGCATTGAAATTAAAAGGGCTTTCAATATAATGACAATGCTATTTAATACAGTTACGAAAATGGAAATAACAATCAAAAGATAACAGTAAAACAGGATGATCTATGTGGTTCGCTAACGTTATCTTAGCTACGTCCATGGGTAGAGGAGACAGGAGAGAACTGTTTTATTAGATGAAGATAATACAAAAAGTTGATAAAATGGGGTTAGGTTTTAAAAGAATTTATATAGTGCATTTTTATCAAACCCTATTATGAAATATGGCCCAATATATATAAAAGCCTATTACGAAAACATAAATCCAGTTACATATTTCTTGAATATCATAGTTCAAGACATATCTCAATAAATATCATATCAAACACAATAAGTTATGTACTTTTATTTTTTGAGTTCAACAACATATGAGGCGGGGATTCAAACTTTAATTACTTGATTGAGAATTTTTCCCTAGGGTGTTTGTTGTGAGGAGATTGAGAATAATTATGGGAAGAATAATTCTCTTATCAACGTTTTGGTCACTGATAATCATTCCCTCATAATCTTACAATATTTTATTCTCCCCATCACCCTTCCATTCTCCTCATAACCTTTTTTTTTTTTTTGCAAGTTCTCACAACCATTTTTTATTCTCTTCGTACTCACTACTTTGTTCTCTATAAATTTCTATGCATCTCAAACACGTAAGTATTCACTCATCGTCATTCTCTGCACTTCAAACACATATAATCATCGTCTCAAAAAATCATTCTCCTCATATTCTGTCTATATTCTCATCTCCCCATAGTCATTCTCAGTCTACTTGCCCCAAACACCTCCTAGTTGAGTTATACCCAAATTAGCAAGAAGGTCTATACATAACTAATATAAGAAGTCATCATTCATCAAATGCTATGAAGTTGTTGTTATCTGTTTACTTATCTTACACTCAACAGAACCAGCTCTAAGTTTCCACATCTTTTCCAAACAAAAACAAATTTCATCAAGGAAATGAGTAAAGTGAAGAAACTTACAGCCCAATAATGGCGGTCACTGATATTCCACCCATTATTATAAACTTGAAAGCTACTTAAAGGGTCTTTTCTTCGAGTCCTTTCAGCTGCCAGCACAAAAACCGATTGCTCAACAGGCTCCATGACAGGCCCTTCAGCAACAGATCCCTTAGGACTTCCCCAACCAAGCTCCCCACCAGAATAATAGTCCTCATTTCTCCATTCTACAAATAAAAAAAAACAAAAAAAAACACAGCCATAAAAAAGAAGAAAAGGGCAAAAAATCAGAAGCGATCCAAGTATTTTTCTCTCTTTTGTAAACGTTATCTTTTTCAGGGTGTGAAAAAAGCGCAAAAATCTAAACAGCCCTTCTCACTAAATACGCAATTTTTTCGAAAATAAGATATAAAATCGAGATGTAACCTGAGATGAGAGGAATTTGAGAGAATGGAGTTTGAGAATCGCCATGGGAGAAGGAAACTAGAACAGAGAAACAGCAGAGTGAAAATGCAACTAGAACTGAAAATGGAGGTGGCCTGTGACGTGGCATTTTCCGGCTGAAAAGAGGTGGTTTTGAACTTCTGGAGTGGTGGTTGGTGCTCGCCGGTGACCGTGAAAAATGGTGGCCGGAACGGTTCCGATGAGGATTAAGAGACGTTGGAAATGGATACTTATAAATTTTTATTATTTTTTATTTATTTTTTTATTTGGCCGTTCTTTATTTATCTGCTGTCCCACACTCGTAATAGCAGGGTAATTTTTATGACGATCTTACCCTTCCGTTTATTTGTTTATTTTATTTTTTAGATACCCCTCCGTCATTTTAAGCATGTTTATCATTTAAGCTAAGAGTAATTATTTATTTATATTTATTTTTTGACAAGACGAGTAATTATTTATCAAAACAAAAAATAAAAGTAATTATGATAATGGCGAGGATTCCATATAAATTATTAATATTTATAAGATAGAGCCAATTAGATTCAGATAAAATATCATATTATTTTTTATATTTTTTAATTATTTAATCGTATGAAATTGTTGGTCTCAATGAACTTAAACTACAATCATAGTAAATGAATAGAAAATAATAAAAATTGAAGTATTTTATTGTATATAAAATATATTTTAATGTTATCAAAATTAAAATATGAATGATCGAATTTGAACAACAAATTTTTTCAAGTTTATATAATATCATTTCTTATTAAATTCAAACATGTGATTTTAATTGTAACACATTTATAAAATATGAGATTTAATTATTCTCGATATCATTCATTTTTCAAAACATGGGATAATATTGTTGTTATTTTGAGAATGATACAATATATGGTTTATAATAATTTATCTGAATAAAATAACTTATAAGATAAAGTAAAAAAATGTACTTTATAAAAAGAAAAATTGTATTGTACGAGCTATTGTCGCAAAATAAAAATATATATAGATAAAAAATTCAACTATTTACATCCATAATTATTAATATATTTTAATATTATATTATAACGACTAATAATAATATTCACTAATCAATCACTATTCGTGCTAATTTTTTTTTTTTAAGTTGTCATTTTTTTTACTTATTTTATAAATTTGAATGGTGAATAATCTTTTAAAAATGATAAAAGCATATAAAAAAAATTTAAATAAACTAATGTAAAATACTACATCTTTGTAAGAGTGTTTATATGATTATTCACCCACTTATTTTAAGAGAATTTACTCCACACAATATATGGTAGCACTTTTTTGTAAAATATGTAAATTTGAGTGAATATTGTTTAATTTTTCAAATTTGAACTTGATTGAATATCTGAACTAATTGAAATATATAAAATAAATTAAATGAATTTTATAAGCTACAAATTAATTGAAGCATAGACATTTTAATCATTTGGATTGGCCATTTTTTGCTAAATAGGTAATTATTTTTTTAAATGTTATTTATAAATGTTATTTGATTTTTTTTAATTTTATTTATAAATTGTATTTGCTAAATAGGTAAAGTCCTCTTATTTTTTTTGATTCAACTAACAATGTAAGAATTAAACAACGTTAATGACGTTACTTATTTTCGAGCTTTTGAAATACACCTACAAATTTAGAAACATTTTCGATTGGTATTTTTCGTTATATATATATATATATATAAATCAATTGGGATACCTCATTTTGAACCTTAAAAAATTATATAATGGTGAACAAATTTTAATTTATAACCTTATAATCTTATAATTAAGAATGCATATAATATACCAATGTTAAAAATCATAAAATATTAACGTTTTGATATACACTACTTATTTGTATTCACGTTAAAAATCATATCGAAAAAGTCGTTAGAGTGTTGATTTAATTGTTCGATGATAATTTGATTCGATCATAAAAACTGTCTTTATGTATGGTTTGTAGTTCTTATTCGTAATTTGTACTAAAAAAATTCCTATAAAAAAATTTCTTAGAAATGTATTAACATTCACCCGATCGGTGATTCTAGACCTCAGCCCGAATATTATAATTTAAAGAATTTTTTTTTTGAAAAAACATATATTTAAAATTTAAAGCTTTGTATCATTATATTTTATGTTGAATTTTCAAGTACATGTTGAAATGTAAAGCTTAATTAAATTGGCATCCATGGATGAAACGGAAAGCGGGAAATGTAGGGGTATTTAGGTCAAGAAAAATATGTTTGATTGGGCCAGATGATTGGAAAGTGCGGCCCAGTCTAGAATCAAAATGGTGGGCTCCACAGAGGCGCGAGCTCCGATGAATGTTTTCTTTTTGAGTTTGTCTGATTTTTGGAGTACGCAAAGGCCCAACAAGGCCCACTAATTCCGCCTTTCCTTGACTTTCCAATTATTTTCTCTTACCAACATTATAAATCCACTTTATTCATGGTCAAACTATATAACTATGTATGTATGTATGCATTTATGTATGTATGCATGCATGCATTTATGTATGTATGTATGTAGAGAGAAGGATGAAAGGAAAGGAAAGGAAAGGAAAGAAAAACAAAGTTCGAATTTTTAGAAGAGCTAACGTAAAATTTAATTTCTAAAAGGATTAGCGACGCTAGTTTTTTTAAGAGTAATTTAGTTCAACACTACTATTTTATTATTAAAAATCATAAAATATATTAATATTTATAATTGATGAAAAAACAAATTTAATATCAAATATAAAGCGAACATACTACATTATTTATAAAAAATGTTAGGTTTTATTAAAAAAATAAAAATTAAATAGAAAACAAGACTAAAAAATTAAAATCATGATTTTTTTTCGTTCATAAAATATAGCTTAGAGTTTAATTTTCGATAATCAATCAATCTATAAATACATTTTTTGCAAATTTAGTTCACAACTCCGTAAGATCTGATAAAAAATAGATATGGTATAATAATAATAATAATAATAATAATAATAAAAAAACTATGGTAGAATAATATGAAAAGTTAATTTGATCTACAATTTGAACGAATTTATAGTACATAAAAATTATATTCTTAATCCTTATAATTTATCAAAATAAAATTTAAAACTAAAATTTAATTTTTACCAGCGGATAAAAATTAAAAAATAGATTTTTTATCTAATTAGCCACTTAAATCTCAATGTCATGGTTGATTGATAAATAATTAACTTTCATTTACTTAATTTGCAAACAATTAGAAACAATTGATCTTATTTTTAAAATCATATCATATTGTACAGAATGCTCCTAATTTTATAAATTATAAAATTAAATTTTAATGTTTAAAAAATTAACACGAGTTTTTCCTAATTCAGCATCAATGTCACACTATATCGGAATGATCATGGATAAATCTTGAACCTGATCTTAAGAACATACTTTTAAAATTTAAACCTTCACGTAACTGTGGTAGGGACAAATTAAACCCGTGGTAAAAATCAAATTTATAATGATTCGTAATTTACCCAAACTAATCTTCCAAGTTAGTTAAAAAAAAAAAAAAAAAAAAAAAAAAAAAAAAAAAAAAAAAAAAAAAAACCTTCAAAGTTTCGTTTCCCCAAATTTCGGCTCTGTATGGGACCATCTAATTATCAGAGATGTAAGACAGCTGTTAAAAAGCCCTGATTTTCAAACTTCTGTATTTGACTTTTTTTTGCTCGTTTTCTCACTACCGGAGACAAACCGCTGAAAAATAGAAAGCGGGCTCAGGCCCATGGAATATTTTTGGGGCTTGCTGGCAACAAAAATAGGCCCATATAAAGAAAGTTCTATTTGACCCAATTAATGGTTTCATCAAGGCCCAATACAAATTCCCCAATATCATTTCAACAACCTTTCCATATTGTAAAAGAACAACTTTAGTTAATGCAAGTACAAAGGAAATAATAGTAATTGTCTAAATTTAGGAAAATAATTAAGGATTGAAACATTTACATTAAATTGTAATTTAATGGATTTAATCAAAAGGGTCGGTATTGCATCTGTTTCATTGTTTAGTGATAATCGAGATAAGTACAACGTCACAAATTCAATCATGAAAATGGTATTTGGCTCTCAAATAAATATACGAGTTGAGAAGAAGGGAGGAAGGGAAGGGAGTTCAAAATCGCAGCTCATTAACTCTTTTCGTCATAATCTCTCTTCAACTTCTTCTAAAATATTCATAAGTTCATCATTGAATAAGTTTACAATATTGAGATGGTTAGATTTATTAGATTAAGTTGTTATAAATTGTTGTTTAAGTTAGATTTAGGAATTCAGTTTACAATTTCAAAAGATATAAAGTTGTTGAGTATTTGATTATTGATTTCGATAATAATAGTTTGATTTTTGTCTGTTTAAAGTTAAATTAATAACTTGTGTCTTTATATAGGATTTGTGCCTCCCTCCCTAATTTGTATTAAAAAAAGTCAAATCAATAAATATAGTCACATAATTTGAAAATAATTAGTAATCAAACTACTTGTAAAATTAGAAAATTGAAAATAAATAGATCTAACACTTGTTCAACTTGACTTATAACTTTTGATCAATAATAGTTCAACGTATTAATGTAGACTCGAAAGAGTCATGAGGTCGAGTTTTTGTTTGTAAAGTAATTACATGCATAACACAAAAGCGGTCCTCGTTAATATAAAAATGGTTAATGTCTATCAATCTCATTTCATTATTTTTTCATTTAGTTTATCACTCGCATTTCTATTATTTTGCAAACGAATATCTCTAACCTCGTACATCTGGAAGTAAAAGAGGTGAGTTTCAAGATTTTTCACAGAAAAATGGAGAGCCAGCTGCCGTCGTTGCCCTCCACTATTGTATTCTAGTCCAATTGACCAAAACTATTTCACTCATCCAATTTCTCTTTAGTTTAACAAATTTTGTGGAACGAAAATCAAATGAGTATATTAAGAATTTAAAAAAATGAAATCAAATTGTGTTATGATAGATAACTCAAAACTAGCTACACACGATAAATATCTTATAATTTATGACAAACAAGAATAGCAATTCAACAACGTTAGTATAAACTCGAGATAGAGAGGTTAAAGAGCTCCACTTACCCACCCGGTGAGTGTAACCTAAAAAAAGAAGTAACGTATAATTTTTGTATTTTCTTTTGTTGAGGATCTTAAATATCTCACATCGGTAATGTGGGGAGTCCTCTAGCCACATATAACACAAGTAGTTACTCCTCGCATTACCAATTGGTTTTGAGATGGATGGCCACACTTTCTAACATGGTTTCATCCGTTATTCGTTCATTAATTCATTGAGCATTCGAATTTCTCGCTGAGAAGCTGTGTCTGGATTTTCTTGGCTATTTGGTAAGTTCATCATCACTTACTACATTAAGGAATTTGTTCTTTAGAAAACGGAGTTATTGTTACAATCATGGCCTCTGATATTCCTTAGGTCGATTCTGTTTGTTCTTTTTGTGTCTGTGTTATCCCTAACCCTCGCGGCCATTGTATCTCTAGCGGCAACCGGATGTATATTTCAACTGCGTTACCAAAATTATTTAACTGATTGAATTACTTGTTCATTCTTCGGTTATTTTCCCGTTTAAATGCACATAGCCGTACGCCTCAAAGTTCTGTATGTAGCTTTTTTCTGTTAATTTTGTAATTCTATACTATTATTCAGATTACCGTCTATTTATAAAGTCGTTATCTCTTGTTACTTACTTTTACGTTTAGCTTATGGTTTTAGTTTAATAGATAGATGCAGCACCTAAAGGAAATGTTGCGCTGCCCATTTTACATGGCAACTGACAAGTTTAAAGGTCCGTTGCAACTCGCAGTGTTGCAAGATTTATATTTATGTTTTTGCGTGTGATTTGCTTTCTTACGAAGCGTGGAAGAAACCCAGTTTTGTTTTGTGATTTTCCATCCTAACTCAATGGAAAACTAAATGATCATTCAAGCCAAAACGACTATACGAAGCTTAGGATGATGCAATTACTTATGACATGATGGCTTCTCTAAGCTATGGTCTCCTGGAATTTTCAAGTTCGAACTTCATGAGTGAACTTAATTGTAAAATTCTTTGTTGTCTCTCAGGTTTGAGTCTCTGGACGAACGTGCATGTCCCTATAGTAAGGTGAAACTCTTATTCTTGTTGATTAAAAAAAAATTGCTTAGGACATGATGGTGATAGTGAGGAGAAAATGAAGGAAAGGTTAGTATGAAATAAATGCCTATCTTTCCAAGTGATTGTAAATTTCTAGGAACTAAAATGGTGACAATCAGGATGACAATAATGGGCTTCAAGCGTGAACTAGAAACCATTACCTTATTTCAATGATGGATATGAAGAAAGAGGATTTTGAAGCCTGTAGAAGTTATGCAATGAAGAGGAGAGTGGAGGCAGAGACGAGATCAGTTTCCTCTCTTATCTCTCACGTTGTTATATGTGAATAGTATAAGCAAACTTTGGAGCTTCCACGAGGTTGATTGCAGTTGAGTCTGAAGGAGTGGTAATGATATGTAGTTTGATGAAAGCTTCTCGTACACACAATACCAGACCGTACTCAAGGAATGGTGCGGTGGTCAAAGACTTAGAATTTGTGTGCTCCTCTCAAGATCCCAAGTTTGAGACCCACCTGTGATATTAATTTGTAGACACCTCCTCGTTTTTCGGTGCCTTGCCTAGGGACTGATGTGGTTATCCCGAATATAGTAAAGCGAAGCTTCTATTTCCCGATTCAAAAAAAAGAAAAAAACACGCACAACACCAGATCATGAATGAGAAATCATGATGTACAAGCTACAAAAGTTGCTTATTATATCATATTAATCTTTAAAAAAAGGCAGGTTCTATAGTCAAACTAAAGTGAAAATGGCAACATTTATGTAGAGATAAAATTTCTTCCTCGTACCAAACCATGTTTTGATATAACCATAAACTGTATAATCCCATCTTTAATACATCAATCAGGTAAAGAAAACAACCACTAGATATACAAGCTGAAAACATTATCAACAATCAATCATAACTCTTTTCAAACTAAAAGAACAATATTATTTTCCTATTTTTTCCTCAATATAAAAAAGAACTCAGACTTAACGATAGCCAACTCTTTTTATTGCTTTGGTGCTTCAGGTAGGACACTGAGAAATAGAATAATGAGGGAACATGGTGAAAGGGGGATCCCAAGCATAGGAAAACGAAACTGAAGAACCAGGCTGCACAATTCCACCATTTATGAGAAGGCAAGTATCCCCTTGCTTCGACAAAATCGATGGATCAACGGGCTCAACTGTCTGGAACCCTGGACAGGACAGGTAAATCTGCTTCTGAGGACAATCACAATTGTTGATCACTTGTACGTTCCATTCAGGCTGCCCCCTAATCTCCCTTCCGCTTCTCTGTGTTCCTATGTTAAAGTCGTCCAAACTGCAGCTTTTTTCAGCAACAGACCCTGCAACAAAATCCACCAACTCAAACTGAGAAAGGGAAGAAGAGAAAGTTTGAAAGGTAGTTAATATTTTATTTAGGACTTAGAATACTTCTTTTTTTTAATTTTTCATCAAATTCTATTACCTTTGTTGATGATACTTAGGAACAGGATGAAGATTGCTGCAATCATGGTGGAGAGATTGATCATAGCTGATTGGGGAGAATTCTTTTGCTGGCTGGCTGGCAGTGCTTTCGAGATAAGTGCGTTTAGAAAACCAAACTCTCTGTTTTTTATTGATTATCTTTTTCCTTGGAAATTAGGGTATGTGTTTGTTTTCATATCTGGATTTTGAAAGGGTTTCCTCATTGGTTATTGCAATAATTAACATTATTAATAGTCTCGAAGAAAAGGAAATAAATTTGAAACTCTCACGCAAGTCTTTAGTGTGATGTGCTGTCAACATAATATTTCATTTGCGTTGGCTGTTTTTAAACAAACAACATCCCATGTAATATTGATAACAAAAATAATAAAATGCTAATCATGACGTGATTTACCAATATTTCTCCCTATGTTTCCTCTCTCTCTCTCTCACTTCAATTTAATTCTTAGTTTAAATCCTATTCAATGATCTAATTGATAGCCAAACTTTTTCTTTTGGCATCCTACCTCATCTTATAATTTATCTTATTTTATTTCAATAGTAAACTTTTCTTCACCTAAGGGGCCAAGGGGTTCAAAGCTAAGAGTATTTTCCACAACTTTTCGTTTACTTCCTAACCATTTTTCAACTCTTCATAACTTATATTTTGTTTTCTCATGACCATTTGTTCCATTCCAAATCACATCATCGTTCTTTACGCTCCAAACATAAATAATTATTTTTTTCGTAAGAATATCTTTTTAATTATTTTATCTTGTTAATCATTCTCTTTCATATTCTTCCTCTTCTATAACCATTCTAATTCTCATTGTCTCAAACTCGGTATAGGTGCTGCCACCAAATTTACTGTGGTTAGTTCATTTACTAACCGATGATTGAAGATTCAAAACTACCCTGTCCTTTGGCTAGAATGAATGCATAACTCCCTCTGACCGACCCTACATTCAAAACTCTATTATTCTTTCTACTATCTTTCTTTATAGCGATATCTTTCAACCTTTTGTTATTCTTCTTTCTTCCCCACTCTCTTTTTTCTTCCCATTTATTAGTTTTCAGTGCCCTTCATTCCTTTGTATTATCCACCAGTCTAATCCATCTTTCTCGTCTCCTCTTTCTCACATGCAATCCTGTCAACCAAATCCATCTCTCTTTTTTCCCATGGCCCTCCACTCATCCATCTTTCTATCTTTCTTCCCTCTTTTAACATGCAAGTCCCACCATTCTCTTTCTTTTATGCATGACTCAGCTGCTATTTTTCTATCTCCTTTTCTCTTTAACACTCAAAGCACATCTTCTTCTCTCCTAACCTGTCAACAGCTAAACCACAATCATTTTGTAACACCCAAAAAACTGTCAGGGATTCTACATTGGAAAAATGAGAGACATCTCAACATTTATAAGATGCATAAGTCACTTATCTTACTACTCATTCGTTTTGTGATGGAACCTTTTGTTATTTAATACTGTACAATTTCTCGTTGTCTCTCGAGTCCAAGCTTTGGAACGGAGCGGGCATGCCCTCAAGTATATAGCTGGCAAACCTCTGACTCTTGATTGTAAAAAAAATGATATAAGTGTTCATAAAACTCAAATATATTTGCGCTTCAAAAAAAGAAATTAAGATTCGACCTTAGAGTGATGGATCGAAAAAGGCACTTGTCTTGGATCCTATATTGGAAAGATGGGGCAGATCTCTCAAGATTTATAAAATGCATAAACACCTCCTCTAAATGCCAGTTGATTATAGATGGAACCCCATATCTAATATTGACGACTCCCAAACCTCTACATTAACTGACCATAGCTAACTTTTGCTCTAGCAATATAATATACAGAGTAAGTTTGAAGGACCAAAATTAGATTAAACCAGTGTGAATATATAGAAATTTTGTTTAATAAGAAACGGTTGGAAAAACCTTCCCTAATTACCGTAAGAATAAGTAGAAATATAATCGAGATATTAAAAGGAAAAACAAAATAGAACACAAGAATTTACATGGAAAAACTCGAAAATTGGAGAATAAACCACGGATAGAAAGAACTTACACTATATGAAAAATTGCTACAATCCACAGAATTCTCTCCCGATCCCAATTACATAAACACTCTCTTCTAAACTTATACTACTCACACCCTTTGCTCCACTCTTCACAAGAGGATACAAAAGGAATTTAACGAGACTCAGCTTACCAAGCTTAAAATGCTTCTAATTCGGATGCCTTGAATCCAAGGCCTTATACTCCTTTTATAATGCTTGGAGCACACCACTTCTTTGTATCTTTTCGTTGTGGGATAATTCCTTTTTAATATTTTGTCAAAAACCCAACAAATACCACCTTGGCAAGATATTTGAAGAATCCACATTTGTTGCTGCAACATTGTCTTCACCGACAATCATAATCCTCAACTCTGAGAATTATACCCTACACCATGAAAGTAGACCACTTGAAATCTCACATTCCAAGATTTTTCTTCTTCGTCACGTGTCGATACACCATGCTGAAATTTATGGTGCAAATTCTACCTACTTGGCTTACCTGGAAGTTCTTCAACCATCGACATAATTTCTACCACACACCTTGCATAACTGCCAAGTCAATGCTTGTGTGCAAACTTGTGGAACCGTTGACATTACATCCTCTATCATGGTAAAGTAGGCATATCATAAGAATGATTTCTTTCCTTCTTTAGAGAGATTTACCATCTCCTCTAGCAAGAGAGACCACATCAACATCCGAACTCGAGCCCTTTGACGAACTTGCTTTGTTTCGGTAATTTTCTTTCATGAGACCAGTCCGTACGCATGCCCAACAACATTTATTCTACACAAAATCTTTCTTCTTCTCTTGATTACTTGACTTTTGAGAACCTCTGCTGGAACCGCCATTGAACCTTACTGGATCATCATCACATCTTGATCTTCTCTTCAAATTCTTGCATGATCTATATGGTATCAACATATCTCGAACTTGTACTTGCAACAAGCCGATGATCATCCTTTCGTCAAATTTCTCCACATCAATTTTCATTGCACTCGTAAAGGTTGACATATTTGCTTCACTCCTAGCAAATCACGAAATAGTAAACAACACTATTCCCCAGTTGAGTTCATTTTAAGAATTCTTTTGTGATGTGGAAGCTCAGACAAAGTTGCAACCACAAAGCATACTTAGAAATTCATAAACTACAAATCTAAAGTTTTGATACCACTTGTTAGGAAAAACCTTCCCTAGTTACCGCAAGAATAAGCAGAAATATAACCGAGATATTAAAAGGAAAAACAAAATAGAAAATATGAATTTACATAGAAAAGCTCTAAAACTGGGGAAAAAACCACGGACAGAAAGAACTTCCACTATGTGAAAAATTGCTACTATCACATAGAATCTCTCCCGACCACAATTACATAAACACTCTCTTCAAAGTTTATACAACTCACACCCTTTGTCTCACTCTTCACACGAGAATACAAAAAGAATTTAACTAGAGTCAGCTTACCAAGCTTAAAGTGTCTAATTGAGATGTCTTGAGCCAAGGCCTCATGCTCCTGAAGCACATAACTTTCTTGCATTTTTCTGATGTGGGATAATTCTATATTAATATTTTGCCAAAAACCCAACAAAAACAACACCTTTTACCTTTCATTGATGGAGCTATATCTATATATTTATTGAGCTTTGCAACATTGTAAACTAGGTACAAGCAACTTGGGAGAAGAAAGGCCTGAAATTAAATGAAAGGTCCCATACATTAGTGAAGGAGGTGATGGGAGCAGCAGAATAGATTGGAAAGCCACCATTGACCATATATTAAGCCCCCAACTTGACTAAGCTGGTGGGGTTTATGGCTTCAGGTATGTTGAAACCTTCACACTTCAATCTCACATTGAAACTAAGTGCAGTTTTTGCATTCATTGGTGATGTCAACTTTCCTTTCTGTTTTCCTTTTGCCATTGCCCCAGTTGGAATTTGGCTCATTGCTTTTTTTTTTTTTCCTTAAAAAAAAATCTGTGAGTATTCGTGCTAGCTTATCTAAAACATGCTATTTGAAGGGTTTTGTGCAAATGGGAAGTGTTGTAAATGAAAATTTTAGGAGGTAAAAAGCCAGAATACAATATTTTTAGATCAACAATTTTGAGGTTGGAGATTGACTATCAACCTACCAAATGGTAGTTGGGGGCTCATCCGCTAAGCTATGATTGGATGGGCTATTTTAATAGTTATAACTTTTGTTTTTGGAACCTAATAGTTATTGGGGGTGTTAGTTTGACCTTATCAACTAATTATTACAAATGAGGCTTTGCGAATTTTTTTTGAAAAATTACATTCAAACAAGTTATTATAATCACACAAAATAATCTCTCATTTTCAACCCCTCGTTTCTAATCACTCATTTTCAACCTCTCAAAATAAACATTCATTTCTAACTACATCTAAACGAGTTATTGTCTGCAATATTTTTTTACAAAAATCACCATCAAAACGAGCTATTTATTACAACATCTTTATAAATAATTACATTCAAACGAGTTATTATTAAAACTCAAATTTAGAATCACTTTACAGTTTTACATCAAAACAAATTTTCAATTTAATACGTATGGTTTGAAGAATGAGTTTAGTCTATATGTTTTAAGAATCTAGAATTTAGCGACATGGTTTGAATAAAGCTCGATTCTAGTCTTCGTGATTTGAAAAATATAATTTAGTTTTTATAGTTTGATAAACCTAAAAAATAGTTCATACTATTCGTCAAGCCTATGCAAATTAAGTACTTAACTATTATTTCTAATGTAGAAATAATGCATTTTTTTTTTTTGTAGTTTAACTTTTACATGTTCTTTTCACCAACAATTACGAATGAGATTATTTTTTTACATTTTATCCAAGTATATGAAATGAATTCTAAATTTTCAAATCATAGGAATTTAATTTTAGTTTTTTCTCGATCATAAAGATTAGATCCTAGTGTTAAAACTATAAGGACGATCTGCCACAAAATTTGTTTCAATGAAAAAAAAAAAAAAAAAAATTTGTGGCACCTGCATCATGTACCTTAAAAGAAGACTTGCCAGCTTATATTACTCTTTATAATTTAAACCTAATTATAACTTTGTTCTTAAAAGAACACACACTGTTCTTAGTGCTTTTAATTTTAAGAATGGGTATGAAAGTACTTTGTCGAAGGGACTTCATCTTGAAATCTTTAAACTGAAAAATGGTGAGAGATTCCTCATTTTTAGAGTTTACTTTTACAATTTGGTGATTAATAGTATAAATTAGTGCATTTAAATGATTTCATTCCTAATAAAGTTTATCAAATAATGATATATCTTTACAACTCTATCAATAATCACTTTTAATACTCCTTTGTTTGAATTTAATTTAATATTTTGGGGTTGTATTATTCGAACCTACGACTTATTGATCAACGATTCATGTCATTAACTAAATTCACTTATAATACTCTTGAAATTAACATCAAGGGGCCTAGGGACATGCGTGATTAGTCCGGTTATAGTGTGAATATCTATCTCAAAAAAAAAAAAAAAAAAAAAAATCAAAGGAGCTTGAAATATTTTATTGATACATGGATAGGCAACAAAGTCTACAAGACAATAGGTATGAAGTTATGCTAGTGTTGAAATGTCAATAGAGTTGGTGACTTAAAGCCATGAATGCTAACCTCCACTAGTAAAGTTAGTAAAAAGTAAAGAAAAACTTTCATAACCTCTTAAAGTATTGTCAAACAAGTCCTATATTAGAATTGTCATTTGATTCATGTTTTTTCTTATTGAAATGAATCTTATATGGGGGAAATTTCCTCATTGATTTTTCTCAAAACAATTATGGATTTTAGTACAAAATCACTCAATCAACTAGAAGATAAGATTGGTAGAAGAGATGACTCAGAGAATATTATATCAAATAATTATCCAAACTTTTAGGCTTAGCCTAAAAAAATACAAAATTCTATAAGGCATGTTTGGTGTAGTGGGAATGGATAAGATATGAAGAGAATAGATATCTTTCCACTGTTTGATGCATCAAATTTTATCTCATCAAATATTAATTTACTCAGTACTTTCTTTCATTTATCTCTTCTTTTTCTTTTTCATCTTGTCGGATCGCCAACTATATCCTATAAATGAGCTATTTGATCATACATTTGGCAGGGGGAGAATAAAGATCAAGACATAAAGAAACTTGAAAATGACAGCCACTAGAATAGACAAATTTTTCCTTGCTTTTTAAAAACAAAACTTATTATCAAGTTTAAAATGCCTTTTGTGTTGATTAGCCACTAAAATGAGGATATAATATAAATGAGGAAAGAAAATCATTATAATTATTGTTTTGTGTCGATTACGAGGAGAATAGAATTAAGTTTTTATTCTAATAATCGATAAAAATAGTGTTAGAATACTCCTTAAATAGGAGAAATCATACTTTTCAAAGAAAAAAAAATTTACAATTAAGGAATTTACGAAAGGAATAAAAGACGTTATTTAAATAATATAAATAGGAAATAAGAATAAAATCAAATAATTCTACACTCCTCCTCAAGCTGGTGCAAAGATGTTTATTATAGTCACTTTGTCAATAAATGTGTCAAATTGTAACTCGAAAAGTCCTTTAGTCAAAATATCAGCTATTTGCTCTATCGTAGGTAAGTATGAATTGCAAATTATACCAATATCAATTTTCTCCTTAAGAAAATGCTTATCAATTGTAATACGATTGGTTCTGTCGGGAAGGACTCGGTTATGAGCAATGAAGATAGCAATTTTATTATCATAATAATCTCAAAAAGATGTTGCTTGTGTGACATTAACTCATCCATAAGTTTTTTATCGTAAATCTTCGCAAATGTTATGGCCTAAAGTTCTCAATAAATGTTCAAACTTAGATTCAAGTTGTAAAATGTAAACACTTTGCCATTTCAATAAAATATTCTCTTCTGTAAAAAAAAAAAAAATAAAAAATAAAAAAAAAAAAAAATAAAAAAT
>JBBMEG010000022.1:776248-789060 GCA_037832605.1 Cyclanthera cordifolia | reverse complement strand
GGAAGTTGGAAATATATATATATATATATATATATATATATATATATATATATATATATAATATTCATTAACAAAAGATTCTCTTTGGAGCCCATCGAATATTAAATGAAAGAAGGGCGACCCTTACAAAATTCTGCAAATTTCAGTTCACTCGAAGAACGAGAAGCGATGGAGGAGGACGGAGATGAATCGATGAAATCTATCAGTAAAGAAGAGAATGTTATGGCTTACCACAGCAACAACGTGAAGAAAGTTAGGTTAAATTCTACTCTCTCTGCTCTGCTTGACGATCCAATTCTCGCCGATGTCCCTAAGAATCCGACCTTATCGGACGTCGATACGCTCATCAGCCTCGAATTAGGCAGCGCCATGCGAATTTCCGTCACGAAGCTCGACGGCACCGCCATAGGTACGCAAATGTTTCCCTTCTTAGTCAGTCAGGCATTTTCACAAACACTTTGTTGTATGTTCGCTCCAACTCGATTCTGGATTTGTTCGTGCTGTAGATGTTACGATCATGAATTCCGCGACATTAAAAGACTTGAAGTTTGCAATCAAGAAGAAAGTGAACGAGATGGAGCAATCTAAGATGGGGCATCGCCACATTTCATGGTACTTTTCTTGATCCTTGGTAAACTCAACCATAAAAGATGGTTAGTCGATAGCTTTCTTAGATTTTTGTTCATTGATCGTTGTGTATTTGCAGGAAGCATGTGTGGGCAAATTTCTGCTTAGCATATCACAACGCGAAGCTTCTTGATGATAGCTCTGCGCTTCAGGATTTTGGAATCCGCAATAATTCTCAGGTTCTATGATCTGATTGATTTTTTCACAATCAGACATCATTTCTGAATATTAGAAGTTTTATTCGAGCTGAAAATTCAGTAAATAGTAGACTGAAAACAACAACTTGTTGCAGGTGAATTTTGTCCCATACGTCATGTCAAAGAATTCCAGAAGGCATTCTAGAAGAAGAAAACACCGTTTCTTTCACGGTCTCAACAATTGTGCATGAACAGCAGACTTTTTTGGGAAGTTTCTCAAGCTGAAATTCAGTAAGCTAGAGTTTGTAAACTAGATTTGAAGTGAATGAATTATATGAATTTGAGCTTATCTTTTTGTATAATTATATGTAAAATGTGTAGCTTCCTGGATGAATGATTAGCAAATTCATTTTACCTTTTAGACTTAGAAACCCAAATCCAATCACTTGGACTCAATTTCACAATCTTAGTTTACAGACTTGAACTCATGAACAAAATCAATTAGAGTGCATACATTCATTCTCTACCTTCACTTTTTATGTGCTAAACTCATGTTTACGATTTTTTTCTACTTCTCTCGACTTCAATTATTATCATTCTGTTATGATCTCAAAATTGTCTTGCATAATTTGAAATTGGACACTCCCAAACGCTACAAAAGGGTAAATTCAAAAGCTGAAAAGTGAATCCGAAAGGGTCAGCCGTGCGTTGGTTTCATTGTTTGATGTTAATTCAGTTCAACACCATGTTACGGGTTCGATCCTGAAAACGGTATTTGGCTTCTATATATTTGAGAGTAGTTGTGCCCTCTAGGATTAGTGGTCCCCTTCTAATTTATACTCAAAAAACAAAAAAAAAAAACAGAAAAGTGAAAACCTCTTGGCCAAATCCAATTGCAGTAGCGGGCCCCTAAGGATCATGGTAGGACAATGTTGAAGCAGTCAATTGTTTCTGATGTTCACTCCTTTTCTACTGTACCTTTGTTTATTTATTTTTAACCATGTTTGTTGGTATGTGAATATTGTTGAACATGAGATAAATTGTTTAAAAGTCTCAAACTCATTTAGTTGGCATCCTCATACTAGGGGTGTGTGTGGATCTAGAAGAGAGGAAGTCGATGAATTGAACTCCTTATTTATTATTAGTTTATCATAATCTCTACTCTCCCTCAACTTTTTCTCAACTTTTCTTTAATATCATATCAAACCCAAAATCAAATTTTATAACAAATTTCATCAACATCTCACTCTAAAACACAAATTTCAAAAAAAAAAAAAAAAAAAAACCTATCCTCTCAAAAACACCACCTCAAACAAATGCTTCATTTCTCAAATCACTTCATTCTCTCTTCATCCTCCATCCACTCACATCTCATCAACCCAAAATCCAAACACTTCCTTGAATGTTCCGTAGATTTTAGGGTTTATATAGACAAATTTTTAGTATTACAAAATATACTACCAGACTCTACAATATTTGGATATTAAAATATCCATGGAGTGTTTTGATGAATAGTTGTAGAGTGGTGATTAAATATGAGAAGTTATTCTCGCTGATTTAAAAAAAAAATTAATAATTGCTCGTTTACCTGAAATGTTTGAAGAGTAATTATATAAACTTGTTTTGAATAGCTCTATAAAAAAGAGCTAAACGAACAACTTAGAAATTATTTTTAAGTTGGAAACAAACCTGAATGGAACTCACCCATTTGAATCTTTTCAAAACCATAGAATAATATTTCACCAGCAAAAATGCAATTTTTTTTTTTTTGAAACTGGGAAATCGAAGCTTTGCTCCACTATACCCGGGGTAACCACGCCCGTCCCTAGGCCAGGCACCGGGAGACATCGAAGGAATGGAGACACAGGAGGTGTCTACAAATTAATGTCACAGATAGGTCTCGAACCTGAGACCTTGAGGGAGCACCCCTTCAAAGCTCAAGCCTTCAACCAACTGCGCCACCCCTTGGGGACTAGCAAAAATGCAATTAGAGGCACATTTGTCTGGCATTTTAAAGCTGAAAGTTTCAACATTCTTCACAATTATCCATGTAAATGGTTTAAGCAGAGCACAAGGTGCAAACTTTGTAGTGTGTAGCAGCAGTGGTTGTAAAACTTGTGGCCAACCACTTTAGTGTTTAGATATATAAGAACCCTATAGTTTGCCATGTAAAGTTAGGAGGATATGATACAAAGTCTGTTATATCATCTAACTTTAGCAGTACCCAAAAAAGAACCTAAACTGCTAAATTCTCTTCCTCCTCTGTTCTACTCACCATGGTTTGAATAATTAGTTGCATGGATATCAGTTCCCAACCTCATTTTCTCTTTATACTCTTTCAACTCTCTCTTGTATCTTTCCTTGTCTTTGAGCCCAATGTTTTGATAAACCTATAGAAGCAAAAACACTGATTGAATCAAACCAAAAAAAAAAAAAGTAAACTCTGTTGAAAATTTGAGTAAGAGCTTGATTGATGATAGACATACCACCCTTTCTTCAGGGCTGAGTTTGTTCCAAGATTCTCCAATCATCTTAGTGAACTCCCTCTCTCTGTTTGGGTACAGAGATTTGAGCTTGTAGTGCTTCTCTGCAAAGAAGAAATTGTACCCACTTCTATTCGGTTTCGGGTGGTTTGGATCTCCCTTTCTCCGACACCTCCGGTTACGTCGACCAGTATGCTGATGTCTGCCTCCGGTGTATGGTACAATGGCGTTTGATGACTGGGGCCGTAGATCGGACGGGGATGGCTGTTCGGGATGGTAAAGTACTCCTCTCAGAACCTCGGATCCCAATCTCACAGACACCAGGTAACCACAGTCGAATTTCCCATCAATAGTTCCGGTAACTGAAGAACATCAATTCATTTACACATAAAAAAACAACCTCCACTTCAAACAAAGATCTTAGCTGTTCAACAACCAACAAGTGAAAGAGAAAAAAGTACATAAAAACCCAACAAAGACCAACAAAAAAACACACAAACATGAAAAAATTTAGCCATTCAGCTCAAGTGTAGTTGAACTTGGTTACAATGTGACAGTAAAATCGAATAATTTTTGGTTTATACAGAAGCCATTGGAGGCAACTGTTTCACTTTAAATTACATGACCCCACTAGGAATTAAAAGAAGTAGAATGTTGAAAAAAAGGGTTGTCACCTTCAGCAGGCGGACCAGGCGAAAACGACGCCGTTTTGGGAGTATATTCCACCAGAGCCAATTCGTTTTCACTGGTAGGGCTACCAAAAGCGAATGGCACTGTAGAGGAAAAAACAAGACAAAAAAAAAAAAACCCCAACTCAGATTTACAGCAATTTCCGATGTGGGAATTAAGAAAAAAACGGATAAAGTAAGAAAAAGAAAAAAAGGGCACCTTGATAGAAACAGATGGGACCCTGCCGGCCGAACAAATAAACTTGCTCGTAATGGTAAAGAAGACTTAGATAATGTTTTCTCAATACAAATGAAGCACTCGTCGTTGTAGGAGAAAACTTAAAAACACTTCCAACTTCCCTCCATTTCTTCTCTGCAACTACCTAAATCCGCCATGAAAATGAAGTTCAAAAGCTTTGGAAAACCCTCCATTTCTCTAACGAAAAAAGCTTACATTGTTGTAAATGCAAGACCATTGGCCAAAACTTACCTTTTCATGCCCTCCCCTTCTCGTAACTTCTGTATATAAAACATGCAAGTCTAGTTCCTTCCCTCCAATCACAGGAATCCTTCAAAATATTCAACCAAAGAACAAAAGAAAAAGGTTAAGAAACACCCACATGGAAACTGACTGGTTAGTTTAATCCTTCGTATTTTACAGGAAACAAATGTTGAAGCAGAGAAACCAGAGGGAAACAAACGGAAGCCCGGAAGTGGACAGCTATGTAGTGGGGCAAAACTCCAATTTAAAACCGTGAGTGAGATTATTTATAAAATCTCTAATTATCTCTCGAATCTTTAGTTAGTCTCTCGAGTCCAAGCCATGAGATGGCACAGATGTCTCTAATATATAGTGAGGCAAAGTTTCCATATCGCAGTTATAAAAAGAATTAAAATAAAGGAAGAAAAAGTGTAAAAGTGTAGTGTCTTTTAGATTGTGGAGCCGCCATGAATGAATAAAGCTTTTTCATTACACTAAGAAGAAGAGGAAGAAGAAGAAGAAGGAGAAGAAGAAAAGTCTCACATGAACTTTGTGTTCATCATGAAATGGAAACGCCTCAAAGTGTCCCAGAAAGCAGTGGGGTCGGACGTAACGTTATCGTGGGTGGACAGCGCCGGCGGGTAATGCTTTTCTCCGCCGCCGTTCCAGCTTTTCGTCCTCGCCGGCGGCGACATTTCCGGTCAAAAAGTGACCGGAGAAATTAGAAAGAGCCCCTAAAGGAGAACAGTAGAAGCAGGGGAGGAAAGAGAAGAGTAATGATAATATTAAAGAACATATGATTTGAAAGGTAAAGTAATTAAATTAAAAGAAGGGGTAAAAGGGTGAGGGAAGCTGGAATTAAAGAAGATGGTTGGAAGCGTGAAAGGCAACTGTTATGCAGAATTGGCTTTTTCTGCAGGATTTCAAAAGAGTGGAGGTAAAAACCAATGAACAAAACAAATCCCCCAAATAAAACCCTAATGAGAGCCATTAATATACATTTTTCTTTTACTAAATCATTAATTTTCTTTCAAAATATTTTAATTTACTTAAACAAATAGAATTTACTATATAATTTGGTTAAATTCATGGTTCTTTTGGTTGATTGAATAGATTATTTATTTTTTCTGACAATAATTATGAATGAAAGTGACTATTTTGTAGATTTTACAAATTGATTAAATGTTAAATTGGGTTTTAAAGTTGGGGATTTTTGCCTTATAAGATTAAGTTCTATTATTTTTAACCCTATGAAATAAAAATTAAAGCTTTATTGGATTATTTATTTATTTATTTATTTTGTTATCAAAGGTTTGACATGCAGCTGGGTTTTTTTTTTTTTTTTTTTTTTTTTTTGGGGTTTCTGAAGCAAATCTCTGGAAGAAGATATCTGAAACACACTTTTTGGGAGAGCGAGTTACTGAGCTGAGTTTATAGTAAAAAGAAAAGTGTAGCATTCAGAATCAATATGGTAGCATTTTTAATGCAAAAATAGGAAAGAAAAAAGGAAAAAGGGGTTTGATTTTTCCCTGTCCACTCGCTTTGGCTTTCAACTGTGTTTCGTCCCTCCATGCATAACCTGCATTTAGTGGTCTATATTGCAATCTCCTTCACCTCTTTTTTCATTTAGCTGCCCTTTTTTTTTTTTTGGGGTGGCTTGTTTCCTTGCTTATTTTAGGGTGTGTTTGGGAAGGAAAATAAGAATAATTTTGAGATAAATGAAAATTATAGAATAAAAAATAATAATAATTACGGAGAGAATGATTATTTGTGTTTGGACGAAAGAACTGACTATGAAGATAATGATCAATTATGTTTTGGTGAAGAAAATGATGATTGAAAAAATGTATGGTGAGTGAAAAATTAGTTATTTAGAGAATAAAAAGTTGTTATGAGTAATATAAAATAATTAAAAAGATAATAAAAATATAATTTTGGAAAATGTGATTGAATGATTTTTAATGGCGCAAACAGTCCATTTATTCTTGATGGTAGAGGTAATTGAGAATGATTATCTTAAATGAAAACTAAGAGAAGAATACAAAGACAATAATTATTAAGTCAATGATTATTTATGTTTATAGTGAAGAAAATTATAGTTAGAAAATTTTAAAAAAAATGATGCAAGTCAAAATAGTTACTAAGAAAATAAAAATTTATGAAAAAAAAGAAAATAATTAGAAAAAATAAAAATAATAATTGATATATGAAAAATTACATCTACCAGTTTTATTCATCTAATATTTATGAATAAATAAACTATTTTTTAGATTTTATCACTAAATTATATATTTATGTAAAGTACATAGGTTAAATTATATATTTTTTTAAATTATAGGGAAGTTATAATTTATTTATTTTAGATGTAATATTGTTATCCTTTTATTATTATTATGATGTTATCTTTTATTGTAATATTGCATTTTTTTTCATGTAAGATTGTTTTTTTTAAATAAATTGGAGAAAGAGACAACAAATTTTACGTAAAAAGTATTACGAAAACTTTAATTATTGATCGAGTGGCATTAATACATCACTAATATCTGCTGAATTATGTAATCTTTAAGACTAAAATTGTTAAAAGTTCATGTAGTTAAAAAATTTAATCCACTTGGTCATAAATTAACCCCTCCCATCAAATTGGACAATAACAAGAAAATAAAATGAAACGCAAAGAAGAGTTGCAAAACTTCAATTTTATTTTTCGTAAAAATAAATAAATAAATAAATAAATAAATAAAAACTCGTCTGTTTCATTAATTTATTAATTTTTATAATACTATGAAAATAATAATAATTAAAAAAAAAAAAAATCAATGGAGTAACTGCAGACAACTATGGCAACTCTCATCATTTCTGTAACCACCCAATTAACAGTTACCATTTCAAAATTCAAATTATAAGAACCGTAAGCATAAGGTCTTTCCCCATGTATTTTCAAATTTCAAATACTTCAACCGTTCTCTTATATTCCCAACAATTAAATTCCACGTTTCACTGTTGAATAAAAACCCTGATATTTTCATAATTTGTATTTTGCACCATCTTAACCAACATTTAAAAAAAATATATATATATATAGAAATTTTGGTTTTATTAAATAAATTATACCGTTGATAAGGAGTGACATAGTTGGTTGAAAGTTTGAGCTACTTTTTATATTTCTCATGCAAATACATTTTTAATATGCTATGAAACTTAGGTGCTGATTACAGATACTGATCTTCAAAATCGAACTCGTGATAGTGGTATTGAATTGGATTACCTTCGAACAATGAAAACAACACGTGAGTGACACATATTGTAATAAAAAAAAAAAAATTTAGTTGCATCAAATTCCAAGAAAATAATAACTCATTTTTTCTTTGAGTTATTATTATTATTATTTTTTAATTTTAAACTATTTCTCAGGGCTTTTTTTTGGAAAAAACTAATTTTCCAAGTAAATGCGTTTTCCTCACCGGCCTAATTATCATTAATGCTCTTATTTTTATTTTATTTTTTAAAATGAATAAATACTGGTATGAGAAATAAAATACGCATTAAATGAATATAAATGACCGAGCTACGGCGCACAAGAATTACATTTAAAAAGCATATTATTACCTTATTTTCCAGAGGGAAGAAATCATCATTAATTTCTCACCATTACAAAAAAAAGTAAAAAGTAAAAAATGAGATTGATGTAATTCAAATAGCAATGTGCTTATTTATTATAGACCATACATTAGTGAATTATGTTATTTTTTTTAATTTGTAAATCTAATAGATTGATGGCTATTTATTATTTTATTAAATAGGAAAATACGAAAATATACAAATCCGTTAAATCACCGTGAGCTTCTCTGTGGAAGATAAGACAATATATATATATATATATTTTTTGAAATAGCTATTTTACATAATACCCGGGTAACCATGTCTGTCTCTAGGCCCAACACCGGAATACATCCATCAAAGGAGCACACCTCTCGAGCTCAAGTCTTCAACCAACTGCACCACTTATTTGGAGACTAAAAGACAATACTCTTCACTTCGCCACTCTTCACTTCGCCTCAAGGTGAAGTCAAAAAATAGATTTAGATTTTATTTTTTTAATATCAATACAGAAGATATTTTCCATAAACATAAGAAGATATTTTCCATAAACATAATAAACACACAAATTCATTAATTTTATATTGACGGGATACTAACCCCAATCATATTAGGCTGATAATATTTAGCTATCAAAAGAATTTTTTTTTTTTTTTTTTTACATAAAAAATATTATAAAGCAGATTTATCCTGCCAACATAAATTTCGTACTACATTGTGGCAGCCATATTAAACAATTTTCCCAAGTAGATATTTCAAACAATGAGGGTTATATAAAAAAACATGAGTCAAACCATTGCCCATATAACTGCAACGGGTGTGATACAAATAATCCTCCCCTAACTCTTGCGAAGGTATAGAGCTAGTCAATTTGTCTAGCTCAAAGCTCACGTCCAGACCAATCTCCTATTCTCGCAAAGGTATTCAATTTTTCTTTTTTGAGCTCGTGTCCCAATACCAATTGATAAGGATGACAACCCTGCTCGAATCTCGACATTGATATAATATTGTCCACTTTAGGCATACACCCACATGACTTTGCTTTTGGTTTCACCCAAAAGACCTCATATCAATTGTATCAATGGAAATGATTGTCAACATTTATATGAGTACCCATGATATTCTCTTATTATAAACGATGTGAGACACTTTGTCTACGTTCCATCAGTCATCCTTAATCAACATGATTGATTGAAAAATAAAAACATGAGTTCTTTTGTTTGTTTGTTTTTTTTTTTTAAGTTAAAGTAATCAGAACAGATAGATATTCCTCATTTTCTTAATCAAAAGTTATGCATGATCTAGAGAGTAAAAATGAAACAAGCACTAAATCAACATGATTTGGTATCTCCGTGTCAACACACGTGTTCTTAGCATTATATTCAACAGCACGTAAATCTGGATAATTGCGATGGGTTTAGAGAATGCAACCATAAGGCCACGGCTCCTTCTTTGCGCTCTGTTGAAGCAATGTGAGAATATATTTGCTTCATTTTGAAATCTTCAGCAACCTCTTCGTATGCTTTCATTGATACCTCTTCATGGCTGTCTTTCCACTTCTGATTATATGATGCGAATACACACTCCTCTAAGTACAGCCCAACCTCAGGTGCAGTGGGAACATTGATATTTACATCCCTGTGTTTGAATTTTAATCACCAAAAGTTAGATGGAATCAAGTTCATTATATATAAAATACACACAAAGTATTGACAATGGAGAATCAGAATTTCACTCCATTACATACTAGTGGATATCCGCAGCTGTCTCAGTGGCTAGACCTCAGAGAAACCCGAGTTTTTATAATTAAACTTACTCGTGAGTTTTAGTCATAACATCTCTATAAATGAGTATATACGAAAGAAACGTCAAAGCATTCTTAAAAAGCACATCAAAAAAAGCTTTTGACTGCAATTATTACTTTTATATATTCAAAATAATTCTCTTTTCTAAAAACTAATTCTATATACTCATCTAAACATCCCGCAAGTGTCTACCAACCTAACAAGGCTTGGAACAATCCAATTCAAATTATAGAAAACGAAAATCCAAACAGATGGAAGTCATTGTAAAAGACAATTACTTACTTTTGCAAAGCCTTTTGGATCAATGACTCAGGAGCACAGTTCCTCATGATTGCCACTGCAAGACCCATCATCTTTCGGATTTGATGAAGCATGAAGCTCTGCCCAACAACTTCACATTTCACAAATTCAATGTCATCAACAACAATGGCCGTCGCAGCTTCGAACGAAATGATGAATCGATGAGCAGCGGGGTCCCCTGCTTTCATTCTGGTGGTAAAGTTGTGGAAGTTATGAGTTCCTACATAGTTCTTCAAAATCCTATTGAACCTAGCCTTTTCCTCCTCGCCATACTTGAAGCTTCCTGAAGGATTCTCGTTCCTATGAAGGATCTCCTTGTTTACAATCATCTTTGAATCATTCTCTAATCCAGAAATTTCACTTTTTGCATTCCGTTCACTTCCAACATTGAGTTCAGTTTCATCATTTTCGACTCCAACACTAGTTTGTTGGTTAGAATCGGAGGTTGTGGCCTTGACCTTCAAGACTCCATTTGCCTGAATGTCAGAAACTTCAATGGCGTTTCCAGTGTTCGACGAAATGTCTGAATGAGTTACCGCAGTTTTTACTTCAAAATTGCGCTTGCACATTAAGCCCTCAACTTTTCTTCCTCTTTCAGAGCATTCCAAGCACTTTACAAGCTCGGTAGTAGACCCTAAACTAGCATTTGCACTTTCTCTATCACAGTGGCAATTAGGATCGAGAGCGAAGACAGGAATTAGGTACACGTACTTTCTCCGATCGCAGAACTTTTTCGCATTAAACGACGCCGTTACGCGCTTGTACCCGAAAATTCGTATCTGGGGCGAGAGATTGGAATTGAGACGATCAACAAAACCTGGCGGATCGATGTAGAAGCGGCCGGAAACAACCTGGCCGGCGGCGCTCACGCCTTTATCAGTGCGAGCTGATCGGGCCCAATCGTAGCGCTTGGAGAGCCCTCGGTCGTGCTCCGGTACTGCTCCGGCGAGATACAGGGCTTCTTCGAGGTCGGATTCGATGGTTTTGGCGCCCGGATTCTTCTGCATTCCTTGGTAACCGACGCCACAGTAGGCAAAGAAAATGGCGATCTTCCGGCGTTTGTACCTTTCTTTCTTTGGTGCCGCGGAATTGGAATTGACATCTTCTTCTTCGTCAGAGGTGGTGGTGGTTGTGGATGATATTCTGAGCTTCTTCGAAACTGGTTCTTCGATCGGCGGTTGTGGCGGTGATCTTATGGTTTCCGTTGGCGGGTTCTCTTCCATTTTACTCGCGCAAGGAAGTGGACTAACGAATTAGGGCTCTACTGTGTGTTTGACCGTTTTTAGTTTTTTTTTTTTAATAAATAGATTTTAGTATTATTTATTTCACAATTTACTATTTTAATATTTTCTCTAAATTTTAATACCAATAAATTATTATTATTTAGTACTAATTAGGTGAGGGTAACATAAGCCCTACACAGAAAACACTAACAATGAAATCATCACACTATCAATTTTTCAGTAATATCAATATATTATTTTAGTTCTTCAAAGCTATTGTTTTTTTAGTACAAATTGGAGGAGGAGTCCACAGACCGGGTGAAATAAAGGAAATGAACAATTGACGCAGTAGATGCAAATGCATCACTAGTGACAATTGAGTTATGCTCGTTTTGGCAAAATCATTATTCTTTTAATTCTAAATACTAATAATTTGATATATATATATATATATATAGCATGTTGTGACTATACATTTGATTTAGTCACACTCAAAGAATTCGACTTTCTTTTCAGTTACACGATTGAATTTATATTGAAATTTTAAAACCATGACAATATAATTATGTTTATACTTAAAAGATTTACGATTGAAGTTATCGTCTTCAACTGCGTGACTTGGATTTGGGGCAAGTGGTCGTGACCTTATGCGATGTGCATGTATCGGTTATGACGATGTGTTTCCCACATCGAACCAATTACTCTACCAATCTTCTTTCGCGTCTTATACGAGACTATGAATTTGTCCTCCACGATGTCAATGGACTTTAACTTCATCTTCATTGGCATCGAAGGAGGCGTGCTCCATCCTCTATTAATATGGTTGGGTATGCTTCATGGTGCAGGGTGTCTACGCCCTTCTAGAGGTTGTAGCTACTATGAGACATAAAGAACAATGAACGCAAGGATAACAAGTTTTTTCTTTTATAAAAATCCAAAGGAAGACCATGATTATATTTTTTGCATTAAAAATATTATTATTAATTCAATTTAATAGAAACAATATTTACTTAAGAAAATGTTGGATAAGATTTTTTAGATAAATTTATAAAATAGGTTATGTATTGTAATTTTTGCTTTCTTATTTTGGTACCTCTTAGGCTCTTATTCTTTACTTCATCCTAAAACACAATGAATTGGAATCGAAAGGATTATTAGTAAAGTAGTTTCGTTATTTGTTCTCAATTCAATTTAATATCAGCATCACATATATGATCTTGCAGTGCACTAAATTTTTAAATATAAGATTTATGATCTACTCTCCCGATTTATACTAAAAAAAACAAAAAACAAAAAAAGAATCGAATTAATGTCATCGAAGCTGAAAGTGAGGGTATCTTCCAAAGCAAATGGAAACTGATTTTAGAAATATAAAGCGACCCGTCGATAAAAACAAAATAAATAAAAATAAAGCGGACATACTCAAAAAAAAAAAAAAAAAAAAAAAAAAAAAAAAAAAAACCTCTCCACCCCCTCCCACCCAACACAACC
>JBBMEG010000022.1:737415-776148 GCA_037832605.1 Cyclanthera cordifolia | reverse complement strand
ATGTATCAACACCGCGAAATAGCCATTATGATGCCGCCATATACCTGCTAAAATATCTCAAAGGCACTGCAGGACAATGACTACTTCTTAAGGCATCTATCAATTTTACTCTTAAAGCATATGTTGACTCTGATTGGGGCTCATGCACTGATACAAGGAAATCAATAACCGATTTTTGTGTTTTTCTTGGAGAATCGATGATATCGTGGAAGACTAAGAAACAAGCAACAATATCTAGATCATCCGCTGAAGCTGAATATCGTGCCCTTGCAAATGTTACAAGTGAATTAACATGGCTGCGTTCACTTTTCTCTGATCTTTGTATCACCTCACCAGCCCAACCTTAATATACTGTGACAACTTGGCTGCTATTGCCATTGCTACAAATCCAACCTTCCACGAAAGAACTAAACATATCGAGATCGATTGTCACTTCGTCAGAGACAAAATTGACCAAGGAATCATCAAGCTCCTTCCAGTCAGATCAAACTGCCAACTTGCAGACATGTTTACAAAGGACCTCAACATATCAACTCTACGAAGCATCATGTCCAAGATGGGAGTGCTCAATATGCACCAATGCCCATCTTGAAGGGGGGATAACAATGTATAAGAATTAGTTAAATAAAAACAAATTAGTTTGAGCAGTTAATAGGTTAGGCTGTTATAACAACTTAACCACAACTGTATTTTCTTACCTCCTGTAAACTGCTACTTAAACCTCCACTGTCAAAAATATTCAATAAGAAAAGATGGAAGCATTTCTTCTCAAAGTGCATTTCAAAATATTTGCAATTATGTTTATGTGCTGTTAGTTTAATTAAATAATATTTTAATAATTTCAAAAGTGTCCCACGAAATTTTCATTATTCTTGAATTCCTTTTTTTAGATTTACCTTTTAAATTATAACCATATTTAATCCACGAGCCAAAGATGTTTGGATTGATATAGGATGGTTACAAAATTAATTACGTGACTAATATCCATTACCTTATCACTCTCTCACAAAGATGTGAGTCTATTACACATGCTATTTTTATTCAACTTTATCAAATAACACATTTTTAGAGTGTCAAGTTTGTCTTGAAACATATTATATAATGTTATTCGTAAATCTATCTCGAAGTATTGTAATACAAAATGTACTTTTATTCAACAAATTGTATCACAACTATATTATATAATACGGGTTGCAAGGCTAATTATGTTACATATATATCAATTAAAACTTTCACTTTAGTGCAAGTATATAATAAGGACTATATAAACTATTAAAATACGTTATAATGGGTTAATTTTATTACATAAATATATTATTTTGGTTTAGATAATACCAACTTTAAAGAATTATTATTTAGTTTCATTGTCTATATTTGGAATGCAAAATATTGTTCATCATTTATAATGAGCTACCATGTTAGAAAGTGTGGGCATCCATCTCAAAATCAATTGGCCATGAGAGATTGGCAATGAGAAGAGTAGCCAGCTTGTGTTATATGTGGTTGGACAGTACGTTAAGCCTAATTGTTATCTACCCTGTTAGATATGTGTTGTATGAATAGTGTAAAAAAACAATCTACCATATACAATTATGTCACTCAATAACTCTACAACAAGCCAGTGAGTCTCTCCCATATATCCAAGTATCATTGAAGATCGCCGCACATAATTATATGTCCAAAAGTGGAGAATGTTATAATCAATAAACTGCCAATCAAATTCTTGAATAGATGAATAATTAAGATCAATCACATAACATACTAAAAAATATTGTGAATATGAATGTGCTACATTGCTATTTTTTAAAATCTGAAATATCTTGAAGAAAACTCGAATTTGAGATCCTGACTTCTCTGCCGTCGTTCGATTTAATGAGCAAAATAGTTGAAGAAGACTCCAATTTGAGATTGCAACTTTTTTGTTTGTTGGGTGGTTTTTATTTTCTACTTGCAATTGTTGAATGAATCTTTGGAAAAAAAAGACCTCTGCTATAGTTTTTTATTGTTGGAGGAAATTTTGGGAAGGGAAGTTGAGATTTCGAATTTTTAAGATGAAAAAAAATCTTATATAGATTATTATTACTACATTTTAAAATAGAAAGTTGGTTGTTAATCCATGAATTTAGGATTGAGAGAAAATTATTTTTTAATTTAATAATTTATTCTTGATAAATGTCTTCAGATAGAAAATAATTATTTCCCAAGCTCAACAAATTTTCTTTTTAGACATTAAAATAAATGTAAAAAAAAAAAAAAAAAAAAAAAAAAAAAAAAAAAAAAAACCCTTTTCCAAACCTTTTTCTAAAATCTAGCTATCTCTCCCAGCTCAAGGCCAGCCCATGTTGGTTTTTAAAGTTGAAGGACAGGTTGCAGAATTTTTTTTTTTTTTTTTTTTTTTTTTGCTTTTTAGGTATTTTGTCTTGGAATTTTCAATTCTTGTGCATTTTCAAAGCTACTGCTTTTATTTTGAGGATTTGTTTTTGTTGGTTTATGAGTTTGGTTGATTTTATAATTGGGTCTAAGTTTTTTTTAATGTTGTTAATGTTTATTTGATGTTGCTTGGGTTTGGTTTAAGTTGGTTTGTTCGTAATATTGGAGAGATGATTGATAAAGGTATTAAGAAAAATATGGCCTAATTTGTTCAAAAGTGGGAGGGAGATTGGTCTTTGTCTTTGGTCAAACTGCTCTTTATTTCTTTGTTGCGGTCCTTTGCTTCAGTTAGGAAGACGGATGTGCGATTACCTTTCAAAGATCATCTTAAAACCCTTGTTTGTGGGTCAAGGTGCGACTTGGAGTCCATCCACTAAAGTCTTGCAGCGCATGTTGGAGAAGGATATTATCTGGGCGATTTTGCTTGGTGACTTAGCCTTTTTCATTGGTTTTTTTAATATGTTTGGTCACACTTCGAGTTGTGGAGTTAGACTAGTGTGTGGTCCCTTAGTTTGAGAGTTCCAAATATACTTTATTATTCTTATTGCTTAATAAAATTGATTTTTCTAAAAAAAAAAAAGTGTAGATAATTTCAAATGTGTGATTATCTAAATATAAAATGACTTTTTTTTTTTTTTTGAGTACAAATTGGGAGGGGATAACAAGCCCTACGTAGATGACTACTACTACTCTCAAATAAATTGACTTATTTCACCAATTAAACAATAATTAATTCTTACCATTTTTTCATTAAAAAAAAACCATCTTAAAGTAAGATGATATTTCATTATTAAAGCAACAAAATAGTCTACATGTCTACGTATGCTCCCTTCAAGATTTCAGGTTCGATACCTATCTGTGATAGAATATTTGGAAGTAGTATTTACAAAATACTCATAAAAAAACTACATTCAAACAAGTTTATCTTCATCCTAAATATTCTTAAAAACATACTTAAATAGTTTATATTTTCTCTTTTGAACAAACGAGTTAATTCTCTCTTTAAATAGAATTGTGTAAAAGAGAAAAGTCAAGAGAAACTATAAAACTAGTTACAACCTATTTAACTAATTACAGACTTAATCATGTTTAGGGAACGACTATCATTGCGTGAATTTAGGGTATAGATGGCGGGCACAATAGATGGCCATTGACCGCCATGTTTTATGCTCTCATCTATTATGTAAACCATTTATTCTGCCAGCCATCTATTATGTCTCATCTATTATGCCAACATTTTATTATGCATATATTATGTCAGCAATCTATTAAGCCTCATCTATTTTTCAAATAAAAACTTTGATTTAATGGTTTTTCTCGTCGACGTCATTTATTTTTACCTGACATCTATTGTGCTCGCAACTAAAACTATTTTATTTTAGAAAAAAATTTGATTAGATTTGCGTTTATGGCAAATCCTCCAAACTTCAAACTCAATTCTCCAACTTTAAAAACCTTATTTCTATGGTCCAAAAACTTATTTTTCACCTTCAAAATCTTAACTCTTTTTAACCTCCTTACACTAACTCATTTCAATCTTAAACTTTAATTATAACTCTAAATATGCAGCACTCTCCTTTCAACCCTTAATCTTTATTGAACACTTTTTCACTCAAAATTTTGACAGCATAACAACTGAATATTGTGATGGTTAAAACTTATTAATCTGTAGATCAATTCTAATATATCTCATAAGCTAAATCACATCAACAATAAACACAGTAGGACTCTGTCCTTCTAGAATCTACTCTAAATGATCTTATCTTTTTACACAATCATATAAATTAAGCAATGAACTAAAATAATACATGAATAAATACTACTTTATGATCAGTAAATGACTACTTATGTAGCTTGCCCACTCCAATCTTACAACGTCAATATATTCTTTGTGGGTAGTTATTTAGGGTGTTGAACTACAAATATTGAATCTATCTCAAAAAAAAAAAAAAAAAAAACTCCAAATATTGAGATAGAAACATAAAATTAATATGAAATAGAGTTAACAATTTATACATGACATTGATATTGGTAATAATCTCTCGTATGTACGACTGAACATAGAATCCACACTCTACTAACCCCAATTGACGAAGACACTACAAGTATAATTTTGAAATTAATTAGTCCAACAAATTTTCAAAACAAATGTTAAACCAAAAATAAACTTTACCTTCACGCATTTCTGTATCAATTGAGTGCACCTGAACAAGTGTTTTTTTTTTCATATTCGATACGCACTAATAAAACATATGAGTTTTCAAATCAGGATAATAAAACAATACTCATTGAATATTATACTATAACTTTTTATATGAAAATTTGTGTATTTACAGATTTTTGCAAATCTTTTATCTATCTTCTTATGATTTACAGAATTTAGGACATATACTGTATTCTCCAATAGTAGTATGACTACCAAAATTCAGTGTCATAATTAAACAAATATTTTATCAACCATTTGCGTAAATTAAAAAGAAACTATATTTTTACAAAAATTAAACTAACAAATTATACCCGATGTTGTAAGGAAATATTATTCTCTGATTCATGTTCTTCATCATGCTCAGACTATTTGCTAAATTCAAACAACTTTCTACAGCTACTCCTTGAAAAAAGACAAAACTAGCATCATCACATATGAGATAATTACTCAGTATAGCATGATCGTATGATTTCCATAGAAACGTGAAAGTTAATTTATTAAATGTTATTAATAAGAAACATAAAAAATAACTATTAAATTAATTGTGTTACTTCACTATTATGTCAAAATAGCATAATAATCAATTTCATTTATCTTCATATACTGGATGATGTCGTCACGATCAAGGATGTAAAATTGTTTAGACTCGAACAAGTTTGGAGTCGTGAGAATTTGTATTATCTCTTTTGCATCCATATTCCTTAGTGCATAACCATACACTTATTTCACGCATTGTTTCCTATGATTGTTGTGAATAATGAAACTCTGCTCATAAAACCTTCGTACCTTTATTCGATACAGAAGATTGTGACATATCATTCTTTGATAAGTTCTTCTTCGAAGGGTTCTTCTTTGAATGATCAGACTTAGAATGATATGATAAAAATTATAAGTATTTGTATAATTATGCATGTGAGTTAAAAAATATAATTCTAAAATACACATCTACACCTTTTTTGGTGCAATCGAGGTTATCACCCACGCACGAGGCCATTAAATGAATATGTTGATGGTTTGTTCGAGGAATTGCAATTCTTCGCTCAAAGGAATAGGCAGGTTCTAACTTTCATTGCCATGTACAATCATATCAACTATCACCTGCACGTTGTACTTGCTAAGATGCATGTCATGCATTTTGCTAAACGTGCATCTTGATTCATACATTGTGTTAATGACAACAATGTTATCTATGGATTCAAAGGCGAGTTGGCATGTCATACCCTTTAAAAAAGACAATAATTAATTACTTATATATTCTTACATACATACACTTAAATTATATAATATATAAAACGTACCTCTCCGTAATCAGTGTGGACTCTTGGACTGGCCCTCCCACGTCCTCTGTGACACCAACTTCAGCACCATCTCTGACTCTAACTTTGGCACCATCTTCAACGCCAACTTCTTCCACTACTTGGACATCGTGTTCATGCATCGTAGAAATATTACTGCCAACACTTGCAGTTTTGAATCGTTGAGCACTTCCATCATCGACATCTATAGTACTTCGATGGTCGTATTCGAAGTATAGAGATAGAGATATGACAATAAAGTCACCTATTCTCCTAACACGCCCTCGATGCTTCGGCATTTTCAATGCATCAGTTAAAACATACACCCCATTGTAACTGATGAAGATTATCCTATAACCAAATAATATATTATTAAACTATATCGTATATGCAAAAAACTTTAAATACAATTATAGTCATGAATACAACACTTACAATATGTTTACACCTTTCAATAGTAGGTGAGTCTATAATCTCTTGGTTTTTATTTTTACGGGCTTCCATCTATAGCGTTGTACGATATGATGGATCATAGTATCATTTAGGATTTATATGATAAAATTCATATCATGTTAGAGTATATGAAATGAGTATTAATAATAATATAGATAAAACATAAGAGACGAGAATTATTGTTACTTACTAACTCTACCGCCAACTTACCTTGATATACGGTGAGTACATTTAAGACGTGATTCCTTCCTTGATTCTTCTTCACTTTTTCTGTATGTATGACATAATTGCGAATGTTAGTTTTTTTTTTCATTACTATAAAAATAGAAACCATGCATAAGTATCTTAAATGTTTCAGACAATCGATCTTTAACAAAATAATCCCATTGATCTTGTGGGATGTACTCTTACAGAGGAGACGGTGATGTAAGAAGCTCATGGCGTTTATCCTTAAATGCCTTGATATGTTTTGTAAGATTGTATCTGAACATCTTGAATTTCTTCGACATCGACAACATAACTTTGTGTTTGGATCTAGGATCCATCATAAATGACATCTAAAGACAATACAAGTGCAGATTAGTAATCTACTATATCTTATATATATTTATACGACTATATGACTAATATAGTAGTCAAGTTTTACCTCTAGACAATTCCATATTATATCTTTCAGATCGTTAGGGACATCTTTCTTCCAATCATTACATGTTAGAGGTATAGATTGTCTAACAAGAGTCTCGATGTAACTTTTAAGTACAATTCTCATCAATTTCCTAACCCTCGGTATTATATTGAACGACGAGGCATTTATCAGACAACCTAGCTTGTACAAGCTCAAGCATTATTGTGATGCCTCTAGTAGATTGGTTCAGACGAACAAAAGTGTTCTCGTCGTGGATATCATCACTCTCAAAGTTAGACATAATGTGAATCTGCATAAGAAATAATATATGTTAAAATTACAATAATATAAAAAACAATTTAAGAAATTAAAACAACATAACACAAACATATTTATTAAGTCATATACCCTCACAATCACTTCTAATGTACGTGGACGAGTCATCATCAACAATATCAGACAACATTTCTCTAACACCATAACCACAATCTTTACTAATATCAACTAAATCATTATCGTTTTCTTATACTATTTTTTAAGAGAAGTTAAAACCACGGACCAACTAGGATTAAGTGGATATTTAATGTAAAACATCTGCTTTGCTTGAGTGGTCAATATGAAAAAATTAGATTTATGACATATTGGATTAAGATCTACCGTTGCAAATCCAATGTCGTCTAACTTAAGTCCCCTATTGTTATCCACTCAATCACATTTGAAAACGACATCAAGCTCCCAAATTTCTTGAATTACGCCAAAAAAGTCATGTGATTTTTATCTTTAGAATTGTTTACTTGCATTGTTTGAGATGTTATTATGACTTCAATGTTTTGAATGCTTATATTATCATCAAGTTTCTTTCTGTGATACTGAATACAATTAACCATGTACCCATTATAAGTGTTAACTTCTGAACGTGGTAGATGTAATATCCACTTTAGTGTAGATGATACACAATTGCTCCTAACTTCTAAAGTGAGTCCAACTCAATCACGCATCCAACAACTAAATTTTCGATTATGCTAATCGACCCAACGACTAGAAGCATGCCACATCAATAAATTAGAAATTTCTTTACTCCAAAACATTAGTTAAAATTTTGAAATGTGAGATAAATACCACATGACTTTTGTTGGAATCCTTTTCATCTCATCTTCTTTCACATACTTCTTGACTTTCCATCTCGTTATTCTACGTGTATGACATTGTTAGGCATCAGCCAATTCTTTTCGATACAAACAAAATCGTTAGTACATGCATGAATCTTTTCGTACTTCATTCCTAATGTTCTTAATGTTCTTTTAGCATAACATGTAGATGCCAACATTTTATTAGGACTAGGCAGTAAAATGTTTAACAATTCCAACAGCTCTGTGAAACTTTGATCGCTTCATCCAAACTTTGCCTTTAAATTATAAAGTTTAACCAATGTTGATATCTTGGTACAATGTTTACAATTTTCGTATAATTGTTTCTTCGCATGTTCCAGTGATTCGTCAAATATTTGAGATTTGTCTATAAAATAATCTTATGCAGCTACAAGCATCCCTAGAGGGCCATCGACATCGTCGTCTTCATCTTCAGCTTCATTCGAAATATTTTCAATGTTTCTTTTACTCGAAACTAATTTCCCATGCAAAATCCACACACGCTATTACTTCCATCGATACATTTAAAAAGATAAATGATCTCTTACTTCATTAACATTTTGAGACTTGACATTCACTCATTTCAAACATGAACAACAAATGACATTCGACCCTTTCGAATGTCATAATGCCGAATGTCATAATGCATTCTTTATAAAAATTTCAACTCCTCAATTGTATTTGTCTTACATTCGATCCTTAAATATCCATGACTTATCCATAACCAACTTAATTAAAAACTACCTACAAATTCATCACGGTGAAATATTATGAATCAAAATGGTGCAAGAGTACTTGAAGCAACAACTAAAACTCATTTTAGCCACAAAAATTTAGAAAACAAAAAATTAAATGATCTAATATGGTATTAAAGTTCAAAAAATCCAAAGAGTCGCCACTGAAACATATTAAATTATTTTCCAAACAACACTAAGGCCACTAAATCACCAAACATTTATTCTCATACAAGGTGAAGAAATGGGAAAATTGGGTTTCGGATGAAGTTGGGCAGAGAAAACAAGATGCAGACGCGAAAAAGAGAAAAAAAATGGCGGCAGCCCGCCATCTTTTCTAAATACATTTTAAAAAATAAAAATTAAACATGGCCCCACCATTTATTAGCCACTAAAAATTATGTTTCCTTGTTTTATAATAGATGGCTGGCTCCTTGCCATCTATTTTCTGAACGCCATAAAATATCTGTGTTTTTTAAAACTTATTCTCCTAACATGTCGTCAATATTCAAAATTGATGTAGTGTATTTGATTGCTCTAATAAGCTTGATAGTTTGTTTGGTCTTGTTCCATCTACGACATTAGATTTGAAAATAGTGGACACTTTCACTTTCTTGTTCCAACGCTTATTTTCTTTTATTATGTTAGTATATTATAGTAAGAAAGGGTTTGAGATAGATTCAAACACTCCCAAAGAAAGATGTTGTAAAGATCTAGTAGATTATGTGATTTTGTTTTTAATTATAGCTCCAATGTTTGTTGTCTCAATAGTTGATGCTCAAAATATTGATATTCATGTTTTTTTTTTAATCTTTCTAATGCATACTATTTTTACTTTCTGGGGTGTTTGAATGTTGGATTTAGGTGTATTTAGAAATAAGGATTTACAAATCCTCCTCTAAGAATTACATCCAAACGAACTATTGCAACTCTCAATATAACTCATCATTTATGATGACTAAAAATAACTCTCAATTTCTAAATCACTTAAAATAACTCCTCATCCTTATTTTTTGTCTACACCTATGTGCATTATAATTAGATGTAGTTTGATATTTGATTAATAATTTATTAAGTTGTTAAATAAAATAAAATTATATAAATAATTTTATAATATATATACACACACTACTACGAAAGAGGGAATAGGTGACGGTCGATGAATTTTTTTAAAACAACACGGATATTTGGTGTCGGTCATTTGATGTCGGTCTCGACTTTTGGTGTCGGTCAGACCGACACCAAACTACTAAAAAACTGGTCCAAATTAATTTTGGTGACGATCCGACACCAAAAGTAATTGGTGACGGTCAAACACCAAAAGTAATTGGTGTCGGTCTAACCGACACCAAAAGGGCAGACCGACATCATTTCTTCTGTTTTCTTCGGTTTTCTTCGGTTGTATTTTTGAAAAGACTGATCCTCTCCCTCATTTCTTTTGTTTTCTTCTTCATTTCAACCTTATTTCTCCCTAATTTCATCGAAACCGTACTTCATTTTCAAGCATTTTCTTCTTCTTCTTCCTGAAAAACTCCATTATTTTTCTTCTTCTTCTTCTTAGCTTTTTTCTTCTCATTTACCCGTAGCAAAAAATATCTAATTTTCAAGCTTTCTTCTTCTTCTTCTTCATTTTCGGGCTCCTAGCTTCTCTTCCACCTACTACATTTCAAATGTACTAATTTCTTTGTTATTTTTTTGCTATTTTTGCTATTTTTTTAGTTTGCTATAGTTTATTTATTATATACCTTGAAAGCTATGGAATAAAGGAAGTTTTGATGTTTGTTTTGTGTGTTTCTTTTCAACAACATCTAATTGACTCATTTTGCTTTATTTATTGCCTTTCAAATATCTAGGGTTCTAACCTACATTATGCATCCCTTAATCTTTGAATATCTATTTTATTTATTTGTTTATTTGTGGGTTTAGTTATATGTTTAAAGTAGTGTCTTAAAGTTGTAGTGCCTTAAAGTAAATAGTCCTTATAAATTTGTGTTTGGATTTTTACCCTTGTGTGTAGGTATTATTTTAGTTGGGATATGGATAAATTGTGGATGTTTAAGGATTGAATGTTACAAGAACAAAGTTTAGGAGTTGAGAGTTTTATAGATAATGTTTTACGAGATTCCAAAGGGTCAAATGTTGTTTGTCGTCCATGTTTGAACTGTGTGAATGTCAAGTATGAAAATGTGAATGTAGTAAGAGACCATTTATTTGTAAATGGTATCGATCAAAGTTATGACATGGAGAATCTATATTGAGGAAAAGAAGCAATATTGAAAGCGACGTTCTAATCGATCAAATTATAGATGAGGATCAAATGAACATTGCATCTTTTTAGATATAAACACACTCTTCCAAAAAGGAGTATTTAGCTGAAGTATTCCTTTAATAAAAATTTACACTTCCACGCTTTACCCAACTAACTTAAAGAAGGAAAACCACAAACAACTCAGATTGATCGACCCAAGCTCGGCCAAAACCTCCAAACAAAACACCCAAACGAAAACGATTCAACCGCAAAGCAAAAACCCACCCAGAACCTAAGAGCTTCAACGATAACAACCTCTACGAAAAACACTTCAAAACAGACCACGATTTGATCACATAAATCCTCAACGAATTAGACTAAAACGTGTTACCTTTAACCTGAACAAAACTTGAGTAGTTGCTAGCTTCGATCAGAATTAGTGATCAGCGATGATTGAACTTGAACGGAGGAGAAAGCTACACGGAGACGATGACGAAGAGTTTTGCGCGAGAGAGAACAGAGGTCGCGAGAGAGAAGAGGTCGTGTGCGCTGTCTTTTGAAGGAGGAGGGAGGGAATTCACGATTTGGAATCGCAGAAGAAGAAAGAAATGAGAGGGAAGAGAGAAAAAGAAGGAATTAGGGTTTAAACTTTGGGTAATTGCAATAAGATCCTCCAATTTTCTATTTCATAAATAATTAACCTTAAATTATTTATAAATTGCTGCTAGTTGAGTTAGTTCAGTCAATCCTTATTTTAAAGTAGACCTTGGTTCAAGTCCTTAGTGTGGTAAAATATCACAAACTTTTTTTTTTTCTTTTTTTTTTCCTTTTAACCTATCATGTCCAAATCTTTAGGGTGGTTGGTCGCAAAATCTAGCTTTGTGCCAATATGTCATTATTGTGGTGTTGAAGATCATATAAGACCTAAGTGTTTTAAATTAAAATATGCTTATACTACTTGAAGAAGAAAATTTTCTCAAAAAGCAAAGTTTCACCAATACTTCAAGAAGTAATTTTTCTAAGAAAAATATAGTGCATAAATTTATTTTAAAAGATAACTCATTGCAAAAATGTTGCTTGTTTTTCTTGTGGCAAGTATGGACATAAAGCTTATTCTTGTAACTTGTCTAAATAAAATATCGTAAATGTGGATGAAAAAAAAAAAGGATCCATTTCAAAGTCTGTAAATACTAACCTCTTAGGACCCAAACAAGTATGATTACAAAAGGATCAAACTTGAATATTTTGTTTGTAGGTTTGTTTGAAAGTCTCGAAGAAAAATAAATGGTATTTGGGTAGTGGTTGCTTGTGACACATGACGAGAGACCAATCCAAATTTGCCAATCTTACAAAAAATGATGGAGGTTTAGTAACTTTTGGTGTTAACAAGAAAGGTAAGATAATTGGTAAAGGTAGTATAGGTAATGCTTCTTCTACTTTGATTGAAAATGTACTTTTAGTTGACAGTATGAAACATGATTCACTTAGTATTAGTCAATTATGTGATAAAAGATTTAGAGTTGTCTTTAATAAAAAGAATTGCATAATTGAGAATGCTAGTGATAGAAATATTTTATTTGTTAGTAATAGAGATGAAAATGTGTATACTATTAATTTGAATAGTTGTCTTGTTAGTGATAAATGTCTTTCGGCTTTGCATAATGATTCTTGTTTATGACATAGAAGACTAGGACATGCTAGTATGCATTTCATTTCTAATACTTCAAAAAAAATTATTGGTTAGAGGTCTTCCAAAGTAAAATTTGAAAAGGATAAAATTTGTGATGCTTGTCAAATGTGTAAGCAAACTAAATCATCTTTCAAATCTAAAAATGTGATATCTACTTCTAGACATCTTCAATTATTGCTCATAGATTTATTTGGCCTTTCTAGAATTGCTAGTTTTTAGAGGTAATTATTATGCTTTTGTTGTTGTTGATGATTTTTCAAGATATACTTAGATTTTGATGATGAAACATAAAGATAATGCTTTAAAAAGTTTTGTTAGTTTTGCAAAACGAGTTCAAAATGAGAAATAATTTCTTATTTCTAAAATTAGTAGGGATTAGGGAAGAGAATTTGATAACATTGCATTTGAAAATTTTGTGAAGAAAATGATTTCTCTCATAACTTTTATGCTCCAAGAACTCCTAAATAAAATGGTGTAGTTGAAAGTAAAAAATAGTACTTTACAAGAATATGCTAGATTTATGTTGCACAAATAAAATTTTCGTAAATATTTTTGGGCGGAAGTTGTTAATACCGCTTGTTATGTTTTAAATAGAGTTTTAATTAGGCCTTCTATAGATAAAATTTCTTATAAGGCTTGGCATTACAAAATCCCAAATAATATTGGATATTTCAAAAAAAAAAAAGCTGCAACTATTTTATTTTGAAAAACAAAGAAACCCTTGGGAATTTGATTCTAGGACGAATGTCGGTATTTTTCTTGGTTATTCCTCTACTAGTAAATTATATAAAGTTTTCAATATGAGAACTTTAACTATTGAGGAATCCATGCATGTGTATTAATTTTGAGAGAAATGTTGAGTTTAAATAGAGAAGGAAATGATGTAAAAACTTTTAATTTAGGTCATTGGATAAGAGTAGTTAAAAATAGATGGTTGAGATTGAAAGTTAAAAAAAAAAAGTAAATAAGTAAATAATATAAATAGAATGTTTGTAACAACCTGGTACATGAATGTTAGGTTATAGCACGGAAATTTCGGCAGAGTTTCCTTAAAATATGGGAAACTCATACCTGTAAAACATGTAAAACAGAACCTGGACAATTCAGAATTCTTTTAAATCGACCCTACATGTGTAAATCAAAACATGTATCATATCCAGGCAGTTAAACAGATAAGAAAATCTCGAGATCTCACTTTCAAAACTAAAACTATTCAAACTAAGTTATTACAACAGTTCGTGCATAAAGATATGCAATAAGACTAAACTAGAAAGGATGACACCAAACGACGCCACTGGCATGTCACCACTAGGTCTATCCTCAGCTGTCGATCATCCATACTGGTGCGTACCTGCAACTATGGTTTTGAATTCATAGCCAACATAAAACGAAGGGGTGAGTCTGTGAAAACTCAGTAAGAAACCCCGCACGGGGTGCACGCAGCATATAAAACAAGACATGTGTTAATCAAAAGTCTATTAATAACATGTACACACGAATGAGAATGCATCTCGACTCTCGGGTATCTGTGCCACGTGTTTTAAAACTCGTGGCAATACTAAGGAGTCTCACAGCCGATGCCGTGAAACTCCAAAGTCACTACCCGACCCCTTTTGGGTAGAGTAGAGTGCCTAGATGCAAGGGCTATCCACTAGAGTCCCCCAGGCTATCCTGGGTCCCTCCGTTACGGTGGGGTCAATCAGAAACTACGCACGGCGCTGAGCCGAGAGCGATCAAACCTGCTAGCTCGATGTTAACTTATGCCTTAGCAATTTCGGCTGCTCACTGCCTAGCAAGTCCCCACTCAAACCCACGTGATAAGGGATCTTCGTCCAAGGACTGATTTCCTCTATCACGCCTTATACGTCCAAGATCACCCAGCTATGCTACCCATAAGGACAACTAGGTCTCCAGTCGATGCCGTAAGACTCGAAAAGCCATTGCGCGACCATATCACGTAAGGCCGATAAGCTCCTAGGGTATCTCTGGCGCGAATGAGGTGAACAAGAACCAATCAAGTTCCACCACAATACTAAGCCAGCCAGCAGCTCGTCCATCTGTAGGTGTAGGTATCTGTCTAAGCATTAGCGGATACACTAACCGAAGCCTCGATCACACTTCTACTTGACAGTTTGCAACTCGTACATGTTGTGGTGCTCGAAACTGTGCTATAGTTAGATGTAAACCCAATAGTATATCGAGAAACTCCTAGGTATCAGAAAGAACTGCGGGAACCCCGATTGCGGTTAGCTACCCAACATGTCTATTAGATCCTATGGTCACACGTCGCTCTCGTGATGGTTGTAATCCATCCTTCCATAAGCACAATCTCTTACATCTGACTACCTCTGTCCGTCAGAGAACGGTGCTGCGTCCAGCCACCCCAATGGGTTGTTCCCTGGCGTGCCACATAGCAGCAGACCCTATGGTCTACTGCAACCACCCTATGACGGAGTAAATACATGTTAAGTCCTTCAGGCCGACATGCTCACACTATCAAGGAAAGTGACTCGACGCTTAGCTCAACACACAATGCATGCAAAAACCCTATAATCTATTACAAATGTCCATAATAGGAGAAAGAATTACCATAAGCAATCTACCTACTTATTCATCTAGGACTCAGTACATAAGAACAAATCATCACGATAACATGCTACACAGTGTATCTTTACAGAACATGCTACAATACAATACATAATCATATCGTAATATCATGCAAGTACACACTAAACCGACAATGAACATGTGATAGATACTAAACATATTCAACGTGCGAGTATTAGCTAGAAGCCAAAACTACATTCACGAGTAATGTATGCATCAATCAACAACGAACGGTACATGCATCTAACCAACCAAATCAGAAGTGACATACAGTTTGAAATACACGAGAGCACGATATAGCAACATACAATTCTACATACGAACGTACTACAACCAAGCATACGTTTCTAGGTAAATACAAGCAAACAACGTCCGGTTAGGGTCTCTTACACTTGGTTACTTAGAATGAGATACTACTAGCCTTTTAGCCAAAACGAGTGTTCTAGCTAAGACTTGAATCTATGATTAACAACAGGATACGTGTAAGCTGCCAAGAATACAATAAAACAATCCAAATTAAAAGGAACACGAAGGTAACTAGGCTCACTTACTCAACCCGTACTTGCTAGACTTATAAGCAACCAGAGTGGTAGACGACCATGTGAACCACTCGAGACTAGAACAAAGCTCAACCACGATTCAAGCCGAACCAGCAACTTCACAAACTAGCCTGATCACATACAAACAACCGAGAAAGCTTAGTTACCACGAAAACGCCCATAACACGAACATCACTAACATACACAACCTCAAAATTGTAAATGAGCAAAACCCCCCACAATGCCTTAATTCTCCATAAAGCATTAAGAATTAACTTAACAACACAAGGGTCAAAAAACCAAATGTAAAGTCGTACTCACCTTGCTCGGCTACACAAAAAACGAACACCTTTTCAAGCGAAGAAAAGAAATACACAACCCCAACGATCCAGCCCTTCAATCGAACCAAGATCGGGTAGAACTCATGCAGTTGCAGGAACTCGGCTGGAAATTCGATATATCTTACCTGCGACTGTCGTTGCTCAAAGGAAGCTACACGGAGAAGGAAGCTTCACGGGTGCGAGAGAGAGAGTGAGAGATTCCGCGAGAGAGATGTCGCAGAGAGATATACCGCGAGACAGATGCCTCGAGACAAATGCCATGAGAGAGATGAAGACGACGAAGTTCGAAAGGGAGAGGAGGGAAAAACGTGAAGAAGGGTGGGTTCGAGCGAGCAAGAAAATCGTGAGGGAGGGGGGGGGGGGTAAATTGGGCTAAATTAGGAAAATTGAGTTTTAAACATTGGGTATTTGCAATAAGACCCCTGATTTTCTTTAACATAATTAATTGACCTTAAGCTTTTAATAAACTGCTAGGTGGGTGGGTTGGACCAATCCTGGTAGATTTGCTTTTCCTTTTAACCAACAAGCCCAAAAACCTAGGGTGGTTTGTCACAATGTTGTTATTATTATTTCAAAACATCAATTAAATGATTTGGAATTAATGCCAAATAAGCAACATGATCATAATATCATAGTATATAATAATTATATGTTTTTTACTAATACATTTTTTTCAATCTTTTATAAACAAAAATTTTAGAGTTTCTAAATTAGGGTTTGGTGTCTAATCAACCATTTAGGCCACAAATTATGGAGAAAATCAAGAAATCGAGGAATGATCGTGTGTTTCTGTTGCCGAATTCGTGGGTCTCGAATTATTGGCTTCGACCATCATCTCCTAGTAAAAAAAGTTGTATAATCGTGATTTGTCGGCAATGAGTTGTTTTTCAGCAATGTACCCAATCTCTTTATCAAAACACGGTTTGAAGCTAGAGAAGCAAAGAACTAAAGGCTAGTGATGAAGATGGGAAGTGGTCAGATGTTAACGCAGTGGGGGAGATGCTTAAAGTTGCTCCGACCACGACTGTAATGCTTTTGACTCCACCTCCGACGGTAACTGCTGAAAAAGAAATAAAGAGATAAAAATAACATTAAGGCTAGAGGATCAAGAAGAATAATCTCCACAAAAGGCATTTTCGAAATTATTGGAAAGGAAAAATTATATTTAATAAATAAGTAAGTATGTATGCAATTTAAATCATTCTTGGACAAATTGCGTAAATATTATACAGATTTTTAAATCCATACTAAATTCCCTACTTAAGTATCAAAATATTTTTATTTTTATTTTTGTTAGTATTTATATATTTGACTTAATTCAGCTTTATATCGGTTCTTTAATCAAGAACCAAAATCAAACTAATATAGATTTTGTATTCCTTGCAATACAAACTGATATAAATAGGAATGAATACCCTTATTTATTAGAGGCATGCATGCAAGATGTGGAGTTATAATATGGGTACCCATATGTTTGGAAATAGTAAAGGTGCTATAATCGCATTGCCCAACCAAAACGATTCCCTTTTGAATTGTAATATTAAAAGCGCTTTGAATGCATCCCACCTAACCTTTTTCACCCTCAAAAACCCTAATTCACCATTCTCATTTTCTTCTTTGCTTTCATGTTTGAAAAAGTTTACTCTGATATTGGCCCGATTCATTCAGATCTAACCTTTTTCCTTTCTTTTCTTTTTTTTGTTAGTTTTTTCATTATTGGTATTTGATTGAGCCGTGCCAATATCTCAGTACCCTCTTTCGTTTTTAATTTCACAAGTTGGAACCATATGATTTTATTAATCGGATTGTATTCAGGTTTCATCTCTCCTCTCTCTTTTGCATGTCATTTCAAAATTGGATTATATATTTATTTGTTGTTATGCTGCAGTTTAGCTTAATATGTATATGTTCTTTTTCATTGTGATTGTGCCAAAACCGAAACCAATATCTTTACTTTTTCAATAATTAGATCCAAATCAGTATTCAATAAAGCATAAAATTATTAGCTCGATTTTTAATTAGTTCGGTTTGATTTTTGATTTTCATTTCAATAAGAATTTAGATTATTTTTCTATTTTCTTTGGCTCATTTTCAATTTGATATTTAATTTGATTTTAAGAAGTTTTATTTTAATTTTTGAAAATAACTTTACCATGCTTTGATTGTTCTCCTATCAAATCTAAAAACAAAGTGTTAATGGAGTTGTGTTGTGTTTTCATGGCCTCTTTCCCTTTGATTTCGATTAGGATATGTGATATCTTGTTTCTTCGACTTTTCCTCGTTTGTCTTCAAATTCTTCATCTTTAATGGGTGCATTTTCTTTATTTTGTTCTTAAATAGAAATAAGAATAAAATATTTTCAATTTTAGGTTTTAAAATTAAAATTTTAGTTTGTTTATAGATTTTAAAAAGTATTTACTTATTCATCCTAAAAAAATTACATCAAAGAGAATATTATTAAATTGTAGAAGAGGTAGGGAAGCTTGGTAGCCTTCACATCTCAACCCTAAATCATACACATAAAATATAGTGAACTACATTTTAACCTAAGGCCCAATGGGCTTACTTCAACACTTAACAATCCTAATCAATAACATTAATCACAATCTAATCCTAACACTCTTAACAAAATAACTCCTCATTTTAAAAATCACTCCTTTTTCTTTCTGTCTCTTCTTCTTTTTCTTTTTATTCTTTTGTACACCATAATAGCACTATGAGCTTTGTTGTATTTAGGAAAAAGAGCTATTAATGTGTACCCATAAATCGAAAAGGATTATGATTAATTCTTTACTCTGTTGTTAAACTAAAAAAATCATTATGAACTTTACCATTAACAATATATTAAATCATTAGATATTTTTTTAATGTAGTGGTTACGGTAAATTTCACTAAGTTTGAAAATAAGATGAAAAAAAATAGAATTAATAAACTTAACCAATTTAATACAAGTAAATTTTGTAAACATATTTCTAAAAATTTAAAAATATGTTTTAGTTTCTAATTTATAATGGACATCAATTTAAAAAAATAAAAATATGTTCTTTTTGTAAATACTTAAAGATTTATATTTCAACTAATTTTATTATTGTTATTGTTATTATAGATTAAAATTGAATATTTTAAAATTCAAGATCAAATGGAACCATTTAAAAGTCTAGAGAAAAAATATATATATATATATTTGAAGGTTGGATTTTAAAAAAGAGCAAAACTCAAAGTCTACAAACCAAAGTTTTATTACTTTATTTGATTTCAATGTTGGTGCTAATACAGTTAAACACCAGAGCTTGATCTTAAAAATCCGTATTTGGCTCTCATTTATTTAAGAGTACTAGCGTTCTTTAAGTAGGATTTGTGGTTTCACATCTCTTGTACTAAAAAAAGAAACTCAAAATTTTATAATATGATTTAATTATATTTAGTCTAATATATATATATATATATATATTTTTTTTTTTTTTTTTTTTTTTAATAATTCCTTCAATACATATATCGTAACTTTTAATTGACAAATCTTTTTATTTATAATAATTTTTTATGTTATGTCACATTTAAATCTTTTTAATTTTATGTTAAGTTTCTAACTTCAATTTTTAATTGAAATTTTTTTTATTTATAACGAATTATAATTAAATTCAGTTCTATTAAAGGTAGTTTCTAATTTATTATAGACAACAATTTACCTAGACTAACACATTTGAAAATACAATGAATAATATAGAAGAAAGTTGGATCAACATAATATTTTAATCAACAATAATCAAATACCTATAAAACAATCCTACAAGTAGATAACGATTAATCAGTTGATCAATATTATATGATTGATGTTGATGCCGAAAAATGGTCAACGAATATCCACAGTAAATTTGTTTAGCTGTGGACGAAAAGAGTCTGCAAAAAAGCGAATTTTAGGGCACACCGGTGTGGTATGAGCCACAGGGCCTCCGATGCCTAAGTCAGAAAACGGATTTAGGGAGAATAAACAAAAGCACAAAGAATGGCTTAGTGTACTTAGCTTAGGAATCGCCCATTGAAAGGGAGAAATGACTTGACTTTTATAGCAGTCGGTATCGTAACCGTTGCAGCTCACTTATGGAGATATAATGGTCGGCCGTTAGAAACGTCCGTCATTAAGTAGGGTAAGAATACCGGCGTAACTCCTGACCGTTACCCTTCGGAGGTGTAACGGCCTCGACTCTAGAGTTACTTGGACTCGGTCAACCTTGGCAGGTCCTCACCTCCATGGCCGACCCTTTAGGGGTGCAGCCTTCTCGTTGTAGCACTAGGACGCCACGTGTGTACAGCGTCCCTTAGCGCTACTTTGGACTTGGTCGACTTATCCACAGGAAAGTCCTAACCTCCACGACCAACCCACCCGGGTCAGCCTACTCGACCGCCCTCCTCAGAGGTCGGCTTTGGACTCGGTCAACCCTTACGGGTCCTCACCTCCACGACCAACCCACTCGGATTGGCCTACTCATTGTAACCGGTGACGCCCCGGGGTGCAGCGTCCGCTTGCGTTACTTGGACTCGGTCGAATCCTGGGGGAGAGTCCTGACCTCAATGACCAATCCACTCGGGCTAGCCTACTCGTTGTAACGGGTGACGCCACGGGGTGCGACGCCTCCAATCGTTACTTTGGACTCGACCGGCTCGTCCATGGAGAGTCCTAATCTCCACAGCCAATCCACTCGGGCTGGCCTACTCGTTGTAACGGGTAATACCACAGGGTGCGACGCCTCCAAACGTTACTTGGGCTTGGTCGACTATGGGGGGAGTCCTGACCTCCACGGCCAACCCACTTGGATTGACCTACTCGTTGCCGGACCCAAGAAGGGTGAGGCTGCAAGGGCCGACCCCAGGGGGTCCTGGCCTTCCTTGGCCGATCTCTAGAGGAGTCAGACTTGCTTGACATTTTTCGCAGAAAAATGGTTTGGATATTAGCGTTTTAGGTAGAACACTCTCGTTCCCACAAACAGCGCCAACTGTTGATGCCGAAAAATGGTCAACGGATATCCACAGTAAATTTGTTTAGTTGAGGACGAAATGACCTGCAAAAAAGTAAATTTTAGGGCACACGGGGGTGGTGTGAGCCACAGGGCCTCCGATGCCTAAGTTAGAAAACAGATTTAGGGAGAATAAACTAAAGCACAAAGAATGACTTAATGGTACTTAGCTTAGGAATTACCCCTTGAAAGGGAGAAATGACTTGACTTTTATAGCTGCCGGTATCGTAACTGCTGCAGCTCACTTATGGCGATATAATGGTCGGTCGTTAGAAACGTCCGTCATTAAGTCGGGTATGAATACCGGCGTAACTCCTGATCGTTACCCTTCGGAGGTGTAACGGCCTCGACTCCGGAGTTACTTGGACTCGGTCAACCTTGGCAAGTCCTCACCTCCATGGCTGACCCCTTAGGGGTTCAGCCTTTTCGTTGCAGTACTGGGACGTCATGGGTTTGCAGCGTCCCTTAGTGCTACTTGGATTTGGTCGACTTATCCACAGAAAAGTCCTAACCTCCACGACCAACCCACCCGTGTCAGCCTACTCGACCGCCCTTCTCATAGGTGGCTTTAGACTCGGTCAACCATTACAGGTCCTCACCTCCACGACCAACCCACTCGGGTTGGCCTACTTGTTGTAACCGGGGATGCCTATGGTGCAGCGTCCGCCTGTGTTACTTGGACTCGCTCGAATCCTAAGGGAGAGTCCTAAGCTCAACGACGAACCCACTCGGGTTGGCCTACTCGTTGTAACGGGTGATGCCACGGGGTGCGACGCCTCAAAACGTTACTTTGGACTCAGTCGACTCGTCCACATGAGAGTCCAAACCTCCACGGCCAACCCACTCGGGCTAGCCTACTCGTTGTAACGGGTAACGCCACAGGGTGCGACGCCTCCAAACGTTACTTGGGCTTGGTCGACTCTAGGGGGAGTCCTGACCTCCATGGCCAACCCACTCGGATTGACCTACTCGTTGCCAGACCCAAGAAGGGTGAGGCTGCAAGGGCCAACCCCGTGGGGTCCTTGCCTTCCTTGGCCGACCCCTAGGGGAGTCAAACTTGCTTGGTCGATCTCTGGAGGGACGGTATGGACTCGGCCGACCCCCAGGGGGTTATGGCCTCCATTTGGCCAACCCCCGAGAGGTCGGAAGTGGCGAGGCCGACCCTTGGGTGGTCGAAAAAGGTGTTGGCCGACTCCCGGGGGTCGGTGCTAGTGTGGGCGACCCCCGGGGGCTCGGCGATGGCGTGGCCAACCCTGGGGGGTTGGCGTTGGCTTAGTTGTCCTCCATGCGGGTCCCAATCTCATCTGAGTTTTTTAGGATATTTTTATGTTATAATAATTGCATATATTTGTAAATTAGAAAATTGTAACTATATTTAAATAAATTATATATTTAAAAAATCATCTAAAACAATATAATTAAAAGAACCAGAGTGATAAATATTAATGAAAATGAGAGATTATATCCAAACATGCTATTACTGCAACTTTTCCTTATAAATCTACATCATAATAAACTTTTGTCTCCAAGAAGTTCGCAGAAATCTACATCAAAACAAGCTTTTGGATGTAACTACTTTCTAGAAATCTACATCTAATCAATCATTTGGCTGTAACTATTCTTAAAAATTCATATCTAAACGAGCTTTTGGCTATAATCATTATTTATAATCATTTAAAATAACCAAGGACGTGTTTGGCTATGGCGGAAATGGTAAGTGAGAGTAATTAAGTGTTTAGTGTGAAGGAAAGAAAAGAAAAAGATAAATAAATAGGGATTTTTTGTTAGGCATTTTACGGAGGGTGTATTTTGAGTGTTTGTTAATTGCTTATTTGTTTGATTTTGGCAATGTTTAGATAGGTGATTATTAATATTTGTTTGGATAAAGAGTGTTTATGGATGATTTGTTAAAAGTGTTTTTGTTTTTCGTATGGTGTGATATTTATGAATATATTTAAATAAAAAAAATATATTTGTTAAATATTTGATTATTTCAAATTTCAAATTATTATTAATGTTGACTCTTTTTTTTTTTTTTAAGAAAGGAAATAAAAGACAATATGAATAAATAAATATTTTAAAATAATTGAAAATAAAATTATGTATTACTTGCATTTGAATTTAATTTATAAAACATATTTTAAAATACGAAATGAATTATGAAATTAATAATAATTTATCATTACGAAACATATTTATAAAATGTGAATTGTATTATGAAATTAGAATTAATTAAAAAATACAAACATTTTTTTAGTTAAAATATAGATGAATGACAACAAACAGGAAAATAAATTATAAATACTAAAATAACAAAATTCAAATTTAAGAGGAAAAAAATAGAAAAAATGAGTTAAAATATTTATAAGAAAAAAAAAAGTTATAAACAATTCCAATGAAATTAAAAAAAAAAAAAGTTTTAAGAAATGTCACGAGACATGTGTAATAAGCACCAAACAAAAACTTAAATCATTCTATAATAGCTTGTTCATTTAAATTATCAAATTGATTATAAAATTACATTAAATATGAAATTGATTATCAAATTACCATCCAATTTAATTTTGTAATAGTGCCAAACGACCCTCTCCGACTTAATCTTCGTCTTTTTCTTCCGCGTGAACCCACTCTTAGAGCAACCCACTATACTCGAAACTACTCTCCTACTTAAACTTCTCCGAATCTTCGTCTTCACCTCTTGGCGATTTTTGCCTCTATCAAAAGGCATCTTGGCCAGCTTTCCTCTCCGTCTTTGTCCAGCTTCTTTCCTGGCTTGATGAATCGCAGCAACTCTTATAACCTATACTAGCTCCTTAAACTCCTCTCCTTGAAAGACAAGATGGAAGAGAAAGTCCAATCCAACACTTATTCGTATCTAATAGCTTCTTCGAGCCTTGTTCGATCGAGATTCTCCCGAATGCAGACATTTACGCCGGTAAGTCAATTTAGATATATAACCTTACCTCATTTAGAACCTCTTTCTCTACCATATATAAGACCCTTGGCCTTGCCCTTGTGAAAAGAGAGTTGCCCTATCTACGAGTCACTAGTAATAGAATATAGAGATGTCGGGTTCTTCCAGAAAGCCTGATAAAAGTCCCTCTGCTGTAGATAAATTACTTATACCGGGTATAGTACTGGGACATGGAACTGGAGGTGAAGTAGGGACCTAAAAGATTAAATGGAACAATACAAAGACAAGTAAATCCTTTATGAAATCCAAAGTACTCTTATTAATTTGAATTAAGGGGATTCCCCATTCCAAGGAAAATAGACTACTTAAAAATTTCACATTTCTTTTTTTTTTTTTTATGTTGTAATTGATATATTGAATAAAGAACTGAGAAAATTGAAATAAAAAAGCATTGAAATTGCCCAATCCTATCTTTCCAGGAAGTCAGTCCGTAGCGGGAGCAACTTCTAGAGCAAATTCTGACAAAACTAGATCACTTGGCGGGGGGGGGGGAGGATTTTTTCATATCGATCAAGTGGGTTTCATTTCATTTTCCAGAAAGCCTGTCATACTATTCCACTTTAGCTAAGCTAATGATGAAAGAGGATCTGAATTTGTCTGCAGATGATGATGATGTCCACTCCTGGCTCGATGTCTCTCGAGCTATATAAATATTCTTCGATCAATATCTAACTTAACTTGCCTGACTCAATCCATAGATATAGCACTAGCTAGTAAAAGAGGAATCCATCAATCACGCACGATCCCGAGAGGCGAGAACTCTTCTTACAAAACTCTTACAGCAGACATAAGAATAACAAAACAAAGAAGATGATAGTAAGAAGAAAGTAGGTGGTGGTGACCTTTCACCTCCCATTTTCTTGTTAGGGGACTCGAACGTCTTTCCACTCTCTTCCACGTACTTGTCCAATCGTCCTTTTCGGATGAGAGACTCTATGGACTTCTTTAGATCTTAGCAATCCGAGGTCGCATGGTCGTGATCCTTATGAAATAGGTAGTATTTGCCCTTATTTCTCTTGTTGAATCCCGCCTTAATTCGGCTCGGCCACCTCAACTTCTCCTTATCTTGAATTTCCATCAAGATATGTTCTATTGGGATCGTCCTTGGGTGTACTTTTTGAACCGGCTAGGTGGTACCCCCTTTCGTTCGGCCTTTTCATTTTTCATTGGCGTTCCTCCGCTCTTCACTTTCGTGAATCTTTGTAGTCAGACTAGCAGCAACTTGTCAACTTCTCACACTCCAGAATGGAGCGCCTTCCTTCTGTGCCTCCTCGGGAGTTGACGAGCTCTCCTACACTCATGTACTTTTGCGCCCTAGTTTGTAGCTCGACATAAGTGAGTGAAGCCTTTTTCGCTAGTGACCACAGGAACTTTTCATCCATGATTCTAGCTATGATCGCTGCAAGAGCCATACTATCGGCGTACCCTTCGGCCTGCAGCGCCTCGTTGTTGAAGCATGGTATGTACTCCCCAAGGGTCTCCTAGCTTCTTTGCCTCACGGTCAGTAGATGAGTGACCAAATTCTTCTAGTCCCGCCCACCCAAGAATTGGGTGATGAAGGCTCTAGCTAGCTCTCTTAACGAGGCAAAAGACTTGCGCTTGAGCTACCTAAACCATCTTTTGGCTGGTGTTGTGAGCGTAAATGAGAACGCTCAGCACTTAATCGAGTCTCGGACTCCATGGAGTTCCGTCATACTTTTTGATCACCAGGAGCTTAAACTTTGATGGGACGGACTCCCTCATGATTTCATCAGCGAAGGAAGGGTCAATCTGGTCGACTAGGCTGTCCAGGTCAAGTCCGTCTTAGTCCTGCGCATTCTTCATGATTCATAATTGATCTTGGAGAAGGCGAAGTTGAGCCAACCAAGGTTGATTCTCGACTTTGTTGTGTCCCGCCTCTCTTCGGTGTTGGTCGAGTACATCCCTTAAATCCACTCCCAATTTTGATCCCGTAGTCTAGGCACTAGGAGTTCTTGATGGATGTTGGGTGGATGACTCTCACGTGGTACTCCGCGATTGGCTACTCCTGACTTACTGCATTCTAGAAGGCTCTTCAATTCTAGAACCAATCCTCTGGTAAACCGAGTGCTTCCTCTTCCGATCATTACAACCCAGTCAAAGTCGTTTGACCGGTCTTCGGTGTCGGGAATGAGCCTTTCTCAAAGCCTCTATGGCTGGGGCTTTCCCTTTAGTAGGGTCCCGAACAAAAGGCGCCGACTTCTCTGCCGTAACCTTTTTCTTGATAGGTTGTCGCCTTGCCGCCTCCTACGGCGCTTGCTGGTTTCCAGCAACGTCTGTCTGAGACTGTGGAGGTTGTTGGAGTAACTCCACCAGACGACTCAAACTCTCTATCATTTCTTGCACTTGTTCCTCCAAAGCTGTGAACTTCGGATCCGCACGCTCCAATTCTTGTCTAGTTACCGCACCCTAAGAATTCGGGTGGTTCTCGACATGAACAATGTTATGTCCTATGGAAGGAATTCTTCTTGTAGCATGCTCAACATCCGACTCTCCTTTGACACTGTGATGGTGGTCGTTCTCAATGTTCGACATTTTTGCAGAAAATGTGTAAGAAAGAAACTTCTCGTGTAGAACGCTCCATCATCCCAGAGACGGAGCCAATTGTTGATTCCCAAAAATGGTCAACAGATATCCACAGTTCGATTTGTATTAGCGAGAATGAAAAGCCTAAAAAAAGAAAGATTTTTAGGACTCACCGGTGTGGTGTGAGTCACAAGGCCTCCGATGCCTAAGTTAGTAGGAGTTTTATGAGAGTAATTTAGAGAACTTTAGAACTTAGAATGATACCGTTCGTCATTAAGCAAGGAATGATACCGGCGTAACTCCTAATCGTTACCCTTTGGAGGTGTGAATGTTTTGACTTAGGAGTTACTTGGACTCGGTTAACCTCTAAAGGTCCTTACCTCCTCGGTCGACCCCTTAGGGGTGCAGCCCTCTCGTTGTAACGCTAGGACACTACGGGTGTGCAACATCTCCAAGCGCTACTTGGACTCGGTCGACTCTTGGGAGAGTCCTAACCACTACAACCAACTCACTCGGGGTTGACCTACTCATTGTAACGGGGGTGCAACGTCTTCATACGTTACTTGGACTCGCTCGACCCTTTGGAGAGTCCTAACCTCCACGACCAACCCACTCGGGGTTGACCTACTCGTTGTAACGGGGGACGTCGCTGGGTGCAACGTCCCCATACGTTACTTGCACTCGGTCTACTCTTGGGAGAGTCCTAACCTCTACGACCAACCCACTTGAGTTGACCTACTCAATGCAATAGCGGACGCCGCGGGGTGCAATATCTCCAGATGTTACTTGGACTTGGTCGACTCTTGAGAGAGTCCTAACCACCACGAAAAACCCACTCAGGTTAACCTACTCGTTGTAACGGGGGACGCCGTGGAATGTAGCGTCTCCATAAGTTACTGGGACTCGATCGACTCTTGGGAGAGTTCTAACCTCCACGACCAACCCACTCGGCTAACTTACTCGTTGTAACAGGGGACATCGCGGGGTGCATCGTCTCCATACGTTACTTGGACTCGGTCGACTCTTGGAAGAGTCCTAACCTCCATGACCAACCCACCCAGGTTGACCTTCTCCTTATAACGGGGGTGCAGCGTCTCCATACGTTATTTGGAATCGCTCGACTCTTGGAAAAGTCCTAACCTCCACGACCAACCCACTCGGGGTTGACCTACTCGTTGTAACGGGGGACGCCGCGGGGTGCAGCGTCTCCATACGTTACTTGGACTCGCTCGACTCTTGGGAGAGTCCTAACCTCCACGACCAACCCACTAAGGGTTGACCTACTCGTTGTAACGGGGGACGTCGTGGGGTGCAATGTCTCCATACGTTACTTGCACACTTTCGACTCTTGGAAGAGTCTTAACCTCTACGACTAACCCACTCGGGTTGACCTACTCGTTGTAATAAGGGACGCCGCGGGGTGCAGCATATCCATATGTTACTTGGACTCGATCGACTCTTGGAAAAGTTTTAACCTCCACGACCAACCCATTCGGCTGACTTACTCGTAGTAATAGGGGACGTCGCGGGGTGCAGCGTCTCCATACGTTACTTAGACTCGGTCGACTCTTGGGAGAGAGTCCTAACCTCCACGACCAACCCATTCGGGTTGACCTACTCCTTGTAACGGGGTGCAGCGTCTCCATACACTATTTGGACTCACTTGACTCTTGAGTAAGTCCTAACCTCCACGACCAACCGACTCGGGGTTGACCTACTCGTTGTAACGGGGGACACCGTGGGGTGCAACGTCTCCATACGTTACTTGGACTTGGTCGATTCTTGGGAGAGTCCTAACCTCCACGACCAACCCACTCGGTTGGCCTACTCGACTTAACTCTTAGCCGTTATCTGCAGATCCAGTCGTTACTTGGACTCGGTCGACCTTAGGAGAGTCTTTTCCTCCACAGCTTTCTCCTAGGGGGTGTTCACCCTTTTTTGCCGAACCCGAAAGGGTCGAGGCTGCAAGGGCCGACCCCTGGGGGTCAAGGCCTTCCTTGGCCGAGCCCTAGAAGGGTTAGACTTACTTGGCTGACCCCCGGGGGGTCGGCATGGACTTGGCTGAGCCCCTGGGGGTTGTGGCCTCCATTTCGCCGATCCCAGGAGGTCGGCGTCGGTTTGATTGACCTTTAGGTGGGGTCCCATCCTTGTCCGAATATTTCAGGATATTTTGGCTTATAACAATGGTAAGCTAATATGTTATAGGAAAATAGTTAAGTGCATTTAAATTTACTCCAATATTTATAAATATAAAAGAAAAACAACTTAGCCTATGAATTTCAAAATTTATAGTTTGGTTGCTCTCATAAAAAAACGCATTTGTAGAGTAGTATGTAAATTTCAATTTTTCTAAGAGATTAATTAATAGACCCATGCTTTTTAAAATAATAATAATAATAATAATAATATAATAAACCCATATATGCTTCAGAAATTGAGAGCAGTCTATTTCAATATGATCTTATTTTGACCATTTCAATTATGGAATTTAAACCAAACAAAAGAGAGTAAACAGCAACAGAGTTGAGACAAAAAAAGGTGGAATGAGATTTGGAAATAACAAAAATAAAATCCAAACTAATCTTGATTTAAAAAAACATAATTTGTAAATATTTTAGATCATCCTCTTTTCAAATTAATTAAAAAAACTAGATATTTAAAAACAGAAAAGTAGTTAAACCCTATGTGTATATATACACACCATCACTTAACCTAAAATTGAGTGGTTGAGAATTCATAATTATGGCTACCAACATACACTACTACAAATAAGGAAAAAGATATCGGTCAAACTAAAATATTTTCAAAAATATGAATATTTGATGTCGATCACATTTAATGTCGATTTTTTGGTGTCGGTCAACATTATCATTTCAAAATTTTAGAGATTTATTATCATTTCCCAATTTGTATTGAGTTGGTTTTTATTAGATTCATTAATCTGTTCTCTTAAAAATGAAAAAAAATGGTTAGTTTTATTTTCAGTGGCATGCTTATCCACACGTTCAGGATAAAACACGTTAGTAATCATATAAGCAAAGGAAACCTTACTAATTAAATCTAAATATTTGAGAAATATTTGAGGGTGATTGAGTTTTTTTTTTTTTTTTTTTTTTTCCTTTAATAATGCTAATAATAAATATTGGTTACGTTTTTAATATTTTTAAGTCTTTATATATATATATATAATTCTAACCTAGTAATTATTAACATACCACATTACAAAATTTAATGAAAAATTCAAAAATACAAATGACCATGATTGCAACAAAATAAATGAAAGAAATAAAAATAAACATATTAAATAAAATAAAGAATAAGAAAATAAGAAAATAAGTAAAGGTGTTTGTAAGAAAATTATTGGGAAAGTTTAATATATATAGTTGTAAAAAAAGAGAATTACAAAATCTTCAATTTTCACCATTTAATGAAGATAAACTAATTAATTTTATGAATTAAACTATAAAAATAAAAATCAGTCTTTTCATATTCTAATCTTTGCATTTACTAACTATATATAATAATATGATAAAAATTAGTTGGTGTAAGAGTAATTGAAATGACAAAATTAAGTTATAAATTTCAATTCATATAGCGTACAATTGAAAATTTTAAATTATCATCAAGATAAATTAGTCAAAAAATGAATTATACTCCTTCTGTCACACTTTAAGATAATAATAAATAATAATAAGAAAGATGTAATTCTTTCAATGAACTACAATAACGAAAGTTTCAAGAGATACGCAATTGGTTGAGGATTACGAAGATATGGTCTATTCAAGATTTCACGTTCGTATTCTTAATATATTAAAAAACCCAGAAGAAGCATAATTTCAGCATTATTTAGAATTCAGTAAAACTGTCAAAGTTGTGAGTTTGAAACTTTGAATTTAAAATTAAATTCTCAACAAATTATGCGTACAACATAAACTAATTGATTAAAGGGCATACAAATAAAGTTCTTAAATATAACTTATCACAATGTTCCACTATATTTCCAATCAGAAACTTATATAATACAGGGTTGCATTAACAATCTTTTGTTACTCTACCTATAACCAAAACTTGCAAAAATGAGTTTAGATCAGCTGACACTAGTGATGCATTAGCATCCATTCGTCAATGATTCGAGTTTTCGTAGTGCCCTTTATGTAGGATTTGTTATCCCCTCCCCTAACTTCAAAGACATTTTGGATATGGTTTTATTTTTTATTTTTATAAATTCATTTTTCTTTCCATTTGTTCTGACTACAATTTTGTATTTTTTTTAAAGAAAATATTAGAAATCTTAGTCATATTCTACTAATAAAATTAAGTTTTCAAAAACTATTTTTTATGGTTTAAACTTTTTTTTCAATTAAAAAAAACTATTTTGATCCTAAACTTTCTTCTTTGTTCCATTTTAGTTGAACTCTCAAAAGTCAAATTTTAGTCTCTAAACTTTTGAGTTATGTTCTATTTTGATCGCTGAACTTTCAAAAGTTCAAGTTTAGTCATGCTTAAAAAAACTTAAAATGGACCTCTGCAATAAATTTGAAGTCAATTTTAATCCAAGTTAATTTTATAATATTAATAATTTTAATACATAAAATGTGAATAAATTATTAAAATTTATAGAAAAAAAATTTCTTAAAAAAAAACAATTTTTTTTCTAAGGACGAATTTTAAGTTTTTTTTTTTTAGTTCAAAGACCGTAAAGTTTATAGGCCAAAATTGACATTCTAAAAGTTTAAAGACTAAAATGAAACAAAATTCAAAGTACCAAAACTAAAATTGAACTTTTGAAAGTTAAAAGACAAAAATAGAACAAAGGTGAAAGTTCAAGAACAAAAATGATATTTTACCCTTTATTGAAAAATAGGTAAAAAATAGATAAGAAAGCAATGAAAATCAATTTAATTTCAAAAACAACAAAATCAAATAACACGACCTTCAATCACTTTGGATTTTTTTTTTTTTTTTTTTTGAATATAAAAATCAAAGTTTTGCTTTCATTATACCCGGAGTAATTACATTCGTCTCTAGATCAAGAACCAGGAAAGAACGAAAAAATAAAGACACAAAATGTGTTTACAAATTAATATAACAGGTAGGTTTCAAACAAACACTTTGGATCATAGAACACCAAGTTCTTGATCCCCAATCAACAAACTCGAAAGTAACTGCACAAACAATGCATGTAACTATTGTAGTGTGAGGGAAACCTCAAACATGTAGAGGAGCCCTACAATTTGTTGATGAGGAGAGTCACACAAATTTATTTTACAAATAAAAATATTAATAATATATATATTTATGTGACTATAATGATGCCAAGGCAAATGTAGGAATCCACTCCCCATAGAAGTTTCCTTCTTGTAGTGGGGGGCTATCACTCAGATCATCAATTAGAAGCATGGGACCAGATCTATGTTTAAATTCCCCTTTCATACATCTAATCTAATATTGTAAAAGTGACAACCACATTATGTCAGCCATATTAAGCTATTTTTCCAAAAGAACAGGACTCAGATAGTAATTCAGAACTTAACGTAACTATTGGATTTGACTCATTTTCTTAATCGAAATTTAAACATAATCTGATTACAGAGTAAAAATGAAACAAGCACTAAATCATTAAAAATAAATATTTTTCGATCAAAGCATCTAAATAGGCAAGTTAAAGCAAAGGTGGAAAAAACCTTTTAAGTTTCAGTCGCTATCTCCGTGCCAACACTTGTGTTCTTAACATTATCCGCAACCTCGTCGAGAATGGCACGTAAATCTGGATAATTGCGATGGTTTAAGGAATGCAACCATACAGCCACAGCTCCCTCTTTGTGTTCTGTGGAAGCAATATGAGAATATATGTGCTTCAATTTGAAATCTTCTGCTTCCTCTTCGTATGCTTTCATAGATACCTCTTCATGACTGTCTTGCCACTTCTGATTATATGATGTGAATTGACACTCATCCAAGTACAACCCAACCTCGGGTGCAGTAGGAACATTGATATTTACATTCCTGTGATTTAAAGTAATTCGATTATCAAATCTATTAACCAATATGTTTTTAACTATTGAGGCTGGACAGGAGGCAAGACTTTAAAGGCATGTTTGGTTATGGAGAGAAGGAAAAGAAAGAGATAAAAAAGGAAAGTGAGAATATGAGAATGGATCCCTTCCCTCCCATCCCACCACCCTAAACATACCCTAACTGCCTTGAGGCTTGGATTTTCTTTAAATAATAAGAGATCTATGCCACTATGAAAACAAAAACCAACTTAGAGATCTATGCCAAGTGATTAAGTTTAGAAGAAAAGTATTATTTTTCTGCATTCTTAAGAAAATGTAAAGGATGAAACTATAGCAATATGAACTATTATTATTCATAGAAATTTTGCTCAAAGAACAATGGTTGGGTGTTTTTTTATATAAGTATTGTATTTTGACATACTTGTTTACACAAATTTAAGATTTATATAATGTTATAATTAAAATTTAGGCTTGCACGGCATGGCCTCTTCAAGAAAAGGCTCTAGATCACCTTTAGTCTTTTATAAGGTTGCTATTAACAAATGGAAACCATATGAAATCAAATAAAATAGTAGTTGTAACTGACAATTACTTACTTTTGGAAAGCCTTCTCAATCAACGATTCTGGAGCACAGTTCCTCATGATTGCTACAGCAAGACCCATCATCTTACGGATCTGATGAAGCATGAAGCTCTGCCCCACAACTTCACATTTCACAAATTCAATGCCATCAACTACCAATGTGGTAGCTGCATCAAATGAGACGATAAAGCGATGAGCAGCAGGATCCTCTGCTTTGGTTCGGGTAGTGAAGTTATGGAAGTTGTGAGTTCCTACGTAATTCTTCAAAATCCTATTGAACCTAGCCTTCTCCTCTTCGCCGTACTCGAAGCTCTCTGCATATTTCTCCTTCCCATTAGTCGTCTCTTTGCTTAAAACTATCTCATTCCTTAATCCAGATATCTCACTGCCTTCACTCTTTGCAGTACCTTCGCTTTCAACATTGAGTTCAGTTTCACTATTTTCGACTAAAATGTTACTTTGTTGGTTAGAATCAGAGGTCTTACCGTTGTCCCCCAAAACCCCATTCCCCTGAACTTCAGAAATTTCAATGGCGTTTCCAGTGTTCGACGAAATGTCTGAACCAGTTTTTACTTCAAAATTGCGTTTGCCCATCAAGCCTTCGACCTTGCGTCCTCGTTCAGAGCACATTAAGCACTTTACAAGCACATTATCAGAGCCTAAACTAGCTCTAACACTTTCTCTATCACGATGACAATTAGGATCGAGAGCAAAAACAGGAATTAGGTATACATACCTTCTCCGATCGCAGAACTTTTTGGCATTAAATGACCCTGTGACGCGCTTGTACCCAAAAATTCGTATCTGAGGCGAGAGATTTGAATTGAGACGTTCAACAAAACCTGGTGGATCGATGTAGAAGCGGCCGGAAACAACCTGACCGACGGCGCTGACGCCCTTGTCAGTGCGAGCCGAGCGAGCCCAATCGTAACGCTTCGAGAGCCCTCGGTCCTGCTCGGGGACAGCTCCAGCGAGATAAAGGGCTTCTTCAAGGTCGGCTTCGATGGTTTTGGCGCCCGGATTCTTCTGCATCCCTTGGTAACCGACGCCACAGTAGGCAAAGAAAATGGCGATCTTGCGGCGCTTGTACCTTTGATTCTTGGGTGCCGCGGGATTAGAATTGACATCTTCGTCGTCGGAGGTGGTGGTTGTGGATGACATTTTGAGCTTTTTGGGGTCTGGCTCTCCGATTGACGGTTGAGGCGGTGATCTTCTGGTTTCCGAGGGCGGTTTTTCTTCCATTTTGTTTTACACAGCCAAGGGAGTGGATGCAAGTTTCTCCATTTTAGGGTTTTAGAGTGCGTCCGGCAGATTTTAGTAGTTGCAAAATTGCAACCTCCGTTTCTTTCTTTTTTTCACCCTTTAAAATTATTTTAATTCCACACCTTCGCATTTATGCTTACCACAAATATCAATTCAAATTCACATACCGGACATTATGTGATGAGTACTCAATAACTAATCCTAATTATCAAAGATTATGCCAAATAGAGCATAGCGTTACGGATGCACTCTTTGACTCGTGTGATACTAAGATCTCACGCTCATCATGGTCAGTCTTAGAGGAAAGCTCAAGCCCCATATTCGAATCCTCATACTTTGGGGCTCGTCAGGTCGTTCAACAAGGTTTACAAGACCTTGACTATGCTTCATTGAATACACAGCGGAATTCTTTTGGTCATGCTTGTATGCTCGCACACGCATCCATTCGGCTCACGGGAATCCAATACAAGCATGACCAAAAGAATGGTCAACGGATATATATATAGTTGATGTCGAAAAATGGTCAACGGATATCCACAGTACAATTAGTTTACCGAGGACGAGAAGGCTGCAAAAAAGAACAATTTTATGACACACCGGTGTCGTGTGAGCCATAGGGCCTCCGATACCTAAGTTAGTAAGAGTTTAGGAGAGTAATTTGGAGGTAGCTTTTAGAACTTAGAACGACTTAGAAGAGTACTTAGCGTAGTTCACCTTAGATTAGCTTGGTTTGAAATGGAGAATGACCTGACTTCTTATAGCAGTCAATCTCGTAACCGTTACTACTCACTTAAGGGCGGCTTAATGACCCGCCGTTAAAAACGTTTGTCATTAAGCCGAAAATGAATACCGGCATAACTCCTCACTCTTACCCTTTGGAGGTGTAATGACTTTGACTCGGGAGTTACTTGGACTCGATCAACCTTTGCAGGTTCTCACCTCCACGGCCGACCCCTAAGGGTGCGACCTTATCGATGGAACCCTATGACGTTACGTGGTGCAGTGTCTCCAAGCGTTACTTGGACATGGTCGACTCGTCCACAGGAGAGCCCTAACCTCCACAACGAACCCACTCATATTGGCCCACTTGACCAATCTCCTTAAAGGTCGGCTTTGGTCTCGGTCAACCTTTACGGGTCCTCACCTCCACGACTCGCTCCAAAAAGAGGGTCCTGACCCTCTCGACGTAACTTATGGCAGTTATTAGCGGATCTAATCATTACTTTGGTCGGCCCCGAAAGGGCCGAATTGGCCTTGGCTGACTCCCAAAGGGGAATCACTCCGCCATAGGCGACCCTCGGGTGTCTCGACCTCTCTTAATTAGCTGACCCCCGAGGTGTTCAGAATCGTCGTGGCTGACCTCCAGGGGGTCAGCATGGGCTTGGCCGACCCCCTAGGGATCGTGGCCTCCATTGGCAGACCCCTAAGAGGTCGGCATTGGCTTGGCCGACCCTCTGACTGTCGTGGCCTCAATTTGGCCTGCCCCGGAAGGACAACTCCTTCAGAAGCCAGACTCAATCGGCCAACTTTTAATAGGTGCAGCTTTGGGGGCCTTGACAATTATCTTTTTGTTGCTTTCTTTTTCTAGAATATTTTACCTTGCTAACTTTACTTTTTTTTTAGGTTGTAACTTAGAAAATTTGAAATTTAAATGAATGATAGCTTTTGATTATTCTCTACTCTGCTTACCCCCAATTTAAGTTTATGATAACATGAATATACTTGAATTAAGATAGCCTTTGAAAGAAAGAGAAAATAACACTTTATTTCTTTTATTCATTAACAACTTGAATTACATTCTATTGGAAGTACTTTTTCAAGTGTTCATCGTTCCAAGGATGAATGATCTTATTCTCGTCCATGTTCTTGAGGTATTAGGTGCCTAAACGAGCCATTTTGGTCACCAGATATGGTTCTTTTCCATTTTGGCCCCAAGACTCCGTTGTTGAGTTCTTTGGTGTTTGGCATCACCTTCCTCAACACCAAGTCACTGACTTGGAAGAGCTTTTCCTTTACTCTAGAGTTGTAGTACTTGACCATTTGGTTTTTGTATCGTTCTACCCTTATGTAGGTTGCATCATTTCTTTCTTCTAGGAGATCTAAGCTCATCAGTAGCTTTTGGTCATTGTGAGTTGGATCAAATGACTCTACACGTGAGAATGAGAGTCCTATCTCGAACGGAATTATTGCTTCCGCCTCAAATTCTAGCGATTAAAAGGTTTCGCCTGTTGATATCTTAGCTGTGATACGATACGTCCACAACACCTGTGGGAGCTCTTCCGCTGAAGACCCCTTCAAACTTTCGAGCTTGGTTTTGAGGTTCTTCTTGATGATCCTATTTACTGCCTCCACTTGCCTATTGGCTTTGTGGGTGTGATGGTGATGAGAAGTTGTGCTGAATCCCTAGCTTAGAACAGAATTGCTGGAAAGCTTGGTTGTCAAACTGCTTTTCATTGTCTGTGATGAGGGTTCAAGGTATCCTAAATCCACCAACTATGCACCTCAAGATGAACCAAATCACGTTCTTTTCGATGGTAGTTGTCAGGGCCTCAGCTTCGACCCACTTAGTGAAGTAATCTACCGCTACTACCGCGAACTTGACTTGGTCTCGCTTGACTTGTAAGGGTCCTATAAGATCTGCCCCCCTATTGCGTTAATCGTCATGGTCCTATCATGCTGGTAATGACCTCGAGCGGGCTGTCTTTGGATGGTAGCGAACCTCTAGCATTTGTCATATGCCCGAGTGTACTTCTTGGAATCTTCGAGCATGGTCGACCAGAAGTAACCCTGCATACTAACTTTTTGGCCAAACACTTTGCTTCTTAATGGTTGCCACACATGCCTTCGCGCATTTCCTGCATTACATAAGTGGCCTAATTGGGATCTAAACATCTAAGGATAGGTAAAGAATACACACTCCTTTATAGCTTATTTCCCTGCTCCACATACTTGGAAGCCTTGAACTTAAGACAACATCCCCTCTTCTAAGTATTCAAGGAAAGGGGTCATCCATATTGCTGGCCTGGTCGGGGTTGCCTCGCTAATTTCATACAGTAGCTTGGTGGTAATGTTATGCTTGTCCAAGATCTCCACTAGCACGGTCGTAGCCACCTTGGTTTCGTAAGTGACAACTAACTTTGCCAAAGCATGAGCGTTGGCGTTTTGAAACCTAGGTACTTGTTGGATTTATACTTCTACGAACAATGCAAAAAACTGTTTGACCCTTTCTAAGTAGGCCATCATTGGGCGTTCCTTTACCAGGTACACCATTGACGCTTGACTGACGATCAACTGAGAGTCGCTCATGATGATGAGCCTTTTGGCCCATATCACCATAGCTATCTGCAATCCGACGATTAGGGTTTCGTATTCAGCTTCATTGTTGGAAGCTTGAAAGTTGAGCCTGAGGGCATATTCAAGTCGGTCTTCTTAAGGTAACTGCAACAACAACCCAGCTCCACGACTTTTGTTGTTTGAAGACCCATCGACATGAATTGTCCACATCCTTGTTGTTTGAAAAATGGTCAACAGATATCCATAGTACAATTTGTTTACCGAGGACAAGAAGCCTTAAAAAAAGAACAATTTTAGGACACACCAGTATGGTGTGAGCCATAGGGCCTTTTATGCCTAAGTTAGTAAGAGTTTATGAGAGTAATTTAGAAGTAGCTTTTAGAATAAAAGAACGGCTTACAAGAGTAATTAGCGTAGTTTAGCTTAGATTAGCTTGTTTTGAAATGGAGAATGATCTGACTTCTTATAGCAGTCGATCTCGTAACCGCTGGCGGCTTAATGACAGCCGTTAGAAACGTTTGTCATTATGCCGAAGATGAACAATGACGTAACTCTAGACTATTAGCATTTGAAGGTGAGAGAGTTCTAACCTCCACGGTCTATCCTCGAGAGATCTAGACCCCTCCTAACCCCGGGCATTACATGCCCACCAGCTTCCGCCTTGGTTCGTCCCCGAACCACATCTTACTGGGAGAGGTTCCGCTCTGATACCATTTGTAACGCCCGTAGC